>JAPTHA010000007.1:13083586-13115110 GCA_029814585.1 Gymnapogon annona
TGATTAATGTCACAGACATGATATGTATATATATATGTATATATATATATATATATATATATATATATATACAGAATAATACTTCAGTTCTAATACAGTGTTTTCCAGAATAACCAGTGATATCTTTGATTTTTGTTTAGATTCATGTTCATTCTGATGATCATTGGAACAGCCTTCCTCTGTGGCATCAACAACGTCTACGTTCCTTATGTAATCTCTCCACATCTTGGCAGGTTAGAACATGCAGTCTCTAACATTTACAGTCAGGTTAACTCACCTTAGAGGTCAGAACATGAAACTCCACTCCTGGGAAGGTACAGACATTGTTTCCACGCAGACATCCACGTCAGCCAAAAACAAATGTTAGAAGGTATTGCTGCAGTTTGTTATTTCTCGCTGCGTTCTTAGTTTAATACAAAAAACAGCTTATTCTTCAGGTTCTCCTCAATAGAGTTCAAAGATATATACTTTTTTGTGTCTATGATATTGACCTCATTTTTTTAAATTTCCCCGAGTGAGACTAATAAAGGAATATGTCATCTAATTTAAATCTGAAGACCACACATAGAATACATCACAGTGGTTAGAATGTTGATTATCTCATTGCAATGGCATCTTTCAGTAGTTGACTATATTAGCTTAGATTAGATTAGATACACCTTTATTAAGCAACAAGTGAACATTTAGTCCTAGACCTTTGTGTATTGGAAGCAGCACCACTTTGACGAGGACTAAATGTGAGTCCATCCCCAAATTTGTCAGTTTCATTAAGTGTTTCATGTGTGCAGGGATTAGCACCGACCAAAAGGGTTAAATCGGTCAAGCATATGTGGGCACATAACATTATTAACAGCTGTCTAATACTGTGACCATCCTCATTTTACCAATATATGGGGTCAATAAAGTGTATTTGTCTATCGCTACCCCACAACTGCAAGATGGCATTTTAATGAAATAGTTACATTATTTCCACTTCACTTCCTGTATCTCACATTTTGTCGCCCATCTAGACATTATTGTTTCCTCCAGTGATACCTGAGATCAGGTTTAAAACAATTAAATGTTGTAAAAGCAGCGAAATTCAACTAAAATACTAAATATCTCATCAAGAAATTATACTATAAAGTCACAATATCATACAATCAATTACAATACTATCTGACAATGATACTTTCTCTTCTGTGGCAGGTTTAATGAGACGTTCCACTTCCTGTTCTGGACCATGTTCGGCGTGGCTAACCAGGACTATGTGGACATGCCTCAGTTTGTGTTGGCAGAGTTTGTGGGAAGGATCCTGTACGGCATCTTCACACTGGTCATCGTGATCGTGCTGCTCAACATGCTTATTGCTATGATCACCAACTCCTTTCAGAAAATCGAGGTAATGGAATTTGATTTGTGATTCTTCGTTTGCATAAAAGGAGACAAGGCACTTAAACCTCGACACTTCCGTGACAGGATGATGCAGACGTGGAGTGGAAGTTTGCCAGGTCAAAACTGTACCTCAGTTACTTCAGGGAGGGTCTCACCATGCCCGTGCCCTTCAACATCATCCCTTCACCCAAAGCTGTCTTTTATATGATAAGGTGAGCTCTGAAATCCTTTAAAACAACCTGTACCTGGAGGTATGTGAAACTCTATCGAATATCCACGAGGTCACAGTCCCACCGGACCCTGAAGTCTGTCTACTAGGAAACCGAATAATCTCAAACTATCCAAGTGGGCAAAAAGAAACTGACTGAAATCCTGCTCACATCTCCAAGAAATGTATTGCTAGAAAATGGAAATTAGGCGCCCACCTTCCAATCAAGATGTGGTTAGAAGAAGTCAACTACTCAGCTCCATATACCTGATGTGCACCACATAGACTCAGCTCTATATACCTGATATAGACCACATGGACTCAGCTCTACGTACATACCTGATATACACCACATGGGCTCAGCTCCATATACCTGATATACACCACATGGGCTCAGTTCCATATAACTGATATACACCACATGGGCTCAGTTCCATATAACTGATATACACCACATGGACTCAGTTCCATATACCTGTACCTGGTATACACCACATGGACCCATCTCTATATACCTGATATACACCACATGGACTCAGCTCCATATACCTGATATACACCACATGGGCTCAGTTCCATATAACTGATATACACCACATGGACTCAGTTCCATATACCTGTACCTGGTATACACCACATGGACCCATCTCTATATACCTGATATACACCACATGGACTCAGCTCTATATACCGGAGCTGAACTTGTGGGACGGAGGAGGTGTGAGGTTAACCTCTGTCTCTCTAGTTAAGGTCTGGTATTGTCATGTCTGGCTTTGTTTTGTCTTTTCTTGTCTTGTTTTGCTTCATCCTGTTTTGTCTTGTCTCGTGCTGTTTTCTCTTGTTTTGGCTGTCGCCTCTGGCCCCGTTAGTGTGGTTGGGGGGCGAGGCCCGGTGGTGAATCAATGTCACTGTATTGTGATGTAATGTAATGTTGTTGTCTAATTAAAAAAAAGTGTCAAAACAACCTGTACCTTCAAACAAGTCCATCCATTGTTTTCCTTCATTCATTTGTACTTTGTTCCAGAGCTATCTTCAAACGGATCTGCTGCTGCTGCACATGCAATTCTCAGGATAAATATCCTCCTCTAGCCTCAATGGTAAGTATCTGTTCAGAGCAGAGCTGAAAGTTTAAAAATAATCAATGCTTTCTCTCATATTTTCTTTATTTATTTTAACAAGGTACAAATATCTGGCAAATATGTAGTTAAACTGCGTGGCATGAATTGATCCAGTATGCGGCCTCTATATCCTCAGTTATTTTGGGAAGGCTGTTCCTATATAAAATTTAGGATGATTTATACTACATCAACATGTTCTAAAATTATCAAACAATAAACTGTTTGATGAGAATCATTGTATTTTATGTTGGTTAATGTTTGTTTTCTTCTTTTCTGCGTGATCAGTCCAATGAGAAGGGATCTGACGAGAGCCAGTTACCGTATCGGCAGCAGGTGATCGGGGCCCTGGTGCAGCGATACATCGAGTCGGCGCGCAGGGAGTTCAAGGAGACCAAGAGGAAAGGTAACTATGACCACATGAAACGGAAATCAGCTCATTAGTACCGACAGCAGTAGGAGTGCAGGTGGTTCGTTAAGTCGGGCTTGTTACCCCTCCCTCTTCCACCTTTTTACTTGAATAATAAATCTAAAATTATAGCCATTTGTCATGATAACTGCTTTCAGTACAAGAAAAGCTTGGACATTAACCCTTGAAGAACTGAACAGCTGCCTGTGAACGAAAGCATCTACTGATATATAATATTCAATACATTTTACACAACTAATTCTGTCAATAACAAATTGAAAATGTAGTTTCTCTGGTTTTCAGCAAAATCAAATCTGACAAAATTGGATGTTCACAGGCAACATCCTTTATCATACCATTTAGTTTGATAGGAACCATGTAGTTTGATAAAATGGTTATACATCATTTGCTTTGCACTCAGTTAATTGTATATTGTGCTGAAAATTTCTGTTTTATCCCTTTTTCTAGTTTGTTGTAATACCTTTTGAATGTTCTCAATCAGTCCACAAATCATCGTTTAAATTTTTTTTATTTTCAGGATAATACAGTAAAAGTCACTAAACAAAGGTTAAATGTAGAAGAAAATTCATTAGTCGAAACAAAAACAGTCTTAGTTATTCTATTAAAATCAGTGAGGGTTAAAAGGTTAATGCTGGAGAATCTGCTCCAGACCTTCTCTTTAGGATTCAAAGCCATAAATGAAACATGAAAAGTAAAGTCTTCATATTAAACTTGTAAACTCAAATGTCAGGTGTCAATGTTCATGGTGTGTTCTTCTGACAGATATCGGTAACCGGATCACTGAGCTGAGCAAAGCGGTCAGCAGGATGCACGGCGACATGAAGCTGTTGCAGCAGCTTCTGGTGGGTGAGGGACACGCAGCAGGCCACGGCTTCACAAAGGACACCGCCTCCTTCCTTGGGAGATACATCATTGGGGCCAAGAACAATTTCAGAGGTTTTAACAGCAGGCAAGATGATAAAAACACATCGATTAATGTGATGATGCACCAAAAAGAGGAAGAGGTCAATAGAGATGAAGAACAGGTCGAGTCAGACGCAGCACAGGATCAGGGAGGTGAGGATGCGGCCAAAAGACCAGAACAGATGACAGACGGTGACGTGGTGAGAATGGAGGAGGGAAGGACCAGAGAAGATGTAGGAGATAAGAAAGAAGAGGAGGTAAAAGAACAAACAGAAAACACTGACAGTGAAGTGAAAGGGGAGTCGGAGGCAGGGACAGGTGTCAGCAACGCAGAGGAAAAGGTTAATATGGAGGCTGCGTATAATACACAGATAGAAAAAGAAAAAGGAGACACGTGTGAGGGAGGAACACTTACGGAAGTGAATGAAAAACACAGCGAGAAAAGCTACAAGCTAACAGAGAGCAAAGGCAAGGATGAAATAAGGCCGGATGCGAAACAGGTCGTTAATATGCTGAAAGAAAACATAGAGCTGAGAGACAAAAAGCCAGAGTCCAGATGGATGAAGGGAAGAACATTCGAGCAGAAGATGACAACGGAGAAGCCTGGCGGTGGGGAGAGCAACGCCAAACCGGGAGGCAAGAAGGTCGCGTCCTCGCCAACGGGCAGCAGCAGCTCTCAGGACACGGGCTTTGGGTCACAGGAAGGGGAGGGGTCGATCGACGGGGTACTGGTGAGACCGTAACATTAGTGATATTCCGCACTTTTCCTGACTTTGGGCCTTTTATAAAGACAGCAGTGGTCTGAGTTTCTCCATCATATCTTACCTCATGTTTGCCAACAGCTAGAATCATGTTTGGTAAAGTCCACCAACCACTTGGACCAAAGCAGCATCTCTAAACTTACAGAGGTCGGCTGTCTATCAGTCAGCTCCAGGACGCGGGGGATTATTACTCCTGAGCATGTGTCATTTGGACCTCTGGTGTCACTTGCTGTCAAAACCTCAGCGGGACCCAGACTTGAAAAAGAGCTGAATTTAGCAAAAACATAGAAGACGTGAGCCTGTTGACTCTTCTAGACTATAGTTCTGCACTATCACTTACACTGTGAGGTTTTAGTGACTGTCTGAGCACACAGACGTTTCAAAAATGTCTTTATCAGTTCAGGAGGGAAACTTTAATGTAGTTTAATTGTGGAGTGTTTCGGGCAACTGTACAGTGGATGACGGAGCCCATTGTATGCTGCATAGAAATAAAACAAGCAAATTAAGAAAACGTCAACACCCAAAACAACTTGTACGTATACGCACACTATCTGCAGTGTGTATTTGTTTACTTGTCTCCTTCAATGCACTGAAGTCTTTCGGTCTGCATTTCCTCATTTAGTCACTCTGATTCACTATCTTTATTCAGCAAAATAACACATCTCTGTCAAGTCTGATGGTTTTCCTCAGATTTTTACGTATTCATTAAAATAAATGAACTACTACCAACGCATTCCTCTTTTTCAAGAAATTTTTCCAGTCATACATACTAAGTGTCAGTAGTAGTGAAGAAAGTGCGAACGTGAGGCTTCTCCACTGTCGGTGTTAACTCCAAATCCTGCACCTTTAGTTCAGCATTTCTTTATCAGTTAACACATTGATACTATTTGCAGATATGTAGGGTTTCAGTGCCTTCAGATTATAAAATACACACATTAGGCCTCTAAATGAACAGAACTGCAAAATAAGCAGGTGTTGTTAGGATTTTGACTTTTGTATAGCAATTAAAGTTTACAGTATATTTTTGCAAGGTAAATTTTTAGAATTTTTAGATCGCTCTGGTGTTTCTTTACACGATATTCAAACATTTGAATAAAAATGGCCTTGTTTTCACTCATACTTTTTGCACAGTAGTTAAAAATAAAATACATGTACACGTTGTATCTTTGGATCTAAGAGTTGTTTATGACTGAGCTTTGTTTCCTTCTATTCAGTAGGTGGTGGCACTTCAGCTGAAGCTGCCAGTTTCACAGCAGGTCTCAGCTTGCTTTACACTTATGGCTCCCATGAGGCTGCATGCATGGACACACCAGTTCATTAATTCATCACCTGCAGCATCACCTGTCCCAAGGTACTACTGCATCCAAACGTCCTCCGCTGGAAAAACACCACGTGGCCTTTTGTTGCAGTGGTGCTTAACAATGTTGTCAGCATATTGTTTGTATGGCACAGAATCATATCACCCTCCACTAAAAATATAAACAGACGCACAGGTAACATTGAACTGATCCGTTTGTCAGCGCCGTTCTGTTCTCCTGCTTCCATCGCTTTTATTCTGGGCGTCAAGATCATGTTATTTTAAAAAACAAAAGCATCCCTCTCCTCTTATGCAAGATTTTCCAGAGAAGAAACATGTTCTTTCATGAAGTGGAAAAAACATTTTCTACTGCATTTAGTTAGCATATATTCTCAGCTCAAAGCTCTGTTGTCTTGATGAATTCAGAAGTGCTGCAGTGCAAATTTGAACTTGAGAACCGGACATTAAATACAACCAAATTGTCTTGTATTAAACAATAAGTTAAGCATTATGACTTGGTTAATTGGTTGGACTTCCTAATAAGTATAGCAACTATAGAAAAATTAAAGAAAAACATATTCAAGAACATTTTCTCATTACCAATAACAAAAGGTTAAAAATTACTTATGCTCATATAGTGATATAAAATTCAATTTTTAAAGCTTAACATATGGAAGCCATTGTTCCACCTCTAAACTATTATGGAAACCATTGTTTTTATTACTGGGTCAGTCTAGGTCAGTAGCTGGAGTAGAAAATCAATATATACATATATTGATAACATAAACACATCAATATATGATAAAAAAAACATGCCTGGAACGACCATTTCCTTTTTATAAAAACATATTTCCCCAAAACAAGCCTGAATTTCCTTTTCTTTGTGTTCATGTATTATTAACATGTAATTGGTAAAAATGGATAATTTCATATTCTTTTGCATAACAAAACTTTAATTTCCCACAAAAACAGACTAACATGAAGCTCATTAATGCACTTGCACATTACAAAACATTGATAAAAAACATGGGTAAGTATTAATTTATTAGACCCCGTTAATTCTATACAAAACATTCATACCCCATAGTTCATGGTATAAAAAATATTAAATAAAAACTGCAAAGCTTTGTGAAAAGACGATAGTGGTGAATGTAAAAACGCTTCAGGAGACAATACACATGTGCATTAGGATCTTTTTCACAGCAGACACAGAATAACACACAGTTGGGACTGAAATGATTGACAATGGCTGTGTTCCCTGAAGGTGGTTCAGTTTTAGGGTCTTTGTACATGATAGCTTTTAAACACACCTAAATGGAAAAGACACAGTTAATCAAATCAGGCACACCAGAATTTTTTTTCCTGCACTAAAAAAAACAAACAAAACAAACTGCTGTGAAGAAGCTCTAGACGTCATAAAGAGGAAGTGAGTGGTGCACCATGTTTAAGATCCACACATCAAACACTCATCTCTGTTTTCTAGGGAGCAGACCATGGCGGCAGTGTTGCGCTCTTTGGTCTCCTCCTCGGTGCTTTTTGCAGACTCAACCTCCTTTAGTTTCTCCTTGTTCAGAGTGAACTGAATAGGGTTGGCAGCAGGTTTGGTCCGCAGGTAGTACATGCCAGTTTTCAGGCCCTGCACGCAAAAAGAAAGGTATTTTTACATACTGCTGTCTGTATTTTGGAACGTCTCGCCTGCCTTCTCACAGTTCTGAGAGACTTACCAACTTCCATCCGTAGAAGTGCATGCTGGTTAGTTTGCCGTAGTTTGGCTCAGCGATGTGGATATTTAGGGACTGGCTCTGGTCAATGTAGGCGCCGCGATCTGCTGCCATCTTGATGACAGTTTTTTGGGAGATTTCCCACACGGTTTTATAAAGCTGCTTCAGATCATCAGGGATCTCCTTGATGTCCTGCAGAAGACAGTCATGAAGGTGATTAATAAAGGAGGTTCTAGTAACATTTAGTATATAATAATGTAACCCCTTGAACCCCAGGTCATGTTTCCAACTGGAATCATTTCAATGTAACACAAAACAATGGATTAGCTGACAGCAGAAGCTTCATTCAGATGAACCTAAGTGATGATCAGAACACAGCAAAGGTAACAAAAGATTCATAATCACCAGTCCATAATGGTTGTTATAAATGGAAATTTCCCAAGTGTGACAAATAAAGGAATCTAATCTAATGCAACTATCTGTTTTTTTCTCTTAATGGCTCATTCAGTGTGTTTTATTGGCAGAGAAATAATACTTCTACTTCTGGACCTGCTTAATATAAGCTTAGTGCAGTTTGTTGCATGGGTCTGTTGTTTTATTAATTATCTGTGACATGTGCTGGTCTTGAACTGTTGGATCATTTTTTTATATTTATTCATTTAATCGCTGGTTGTGTTGTTATGACAAGTGGTTCTGTTGAGAATTGATCTGATGTTCATGGATGTATAGAATGTCTATATTGATACAAGCATGGCAGAGCATTGCATCTATGGGTTTAACAGGCGATTCAGATTAATCAGGATTAACATTGATTTGACGAAATTACCTGGATGGACCCGTTCTGGGCGATCAGCTGGTTCTTCATTTCATCACTCCACAGTCCCCTTTCTGTGAGATCCTTCAGCAAGTGAGGATTCACAATCTGTAAGAGAGACAGAGAAAGAGAGAGAGATAATGAATACATAGCAACTTTGTTTTTCCCTTGTCACAAAACAGGAAATGCACTCAGACGGTGCCGACCTGGAACTCTCCTGAGAGCACCCTGCGGGTATAAATGTTGCTAGTGTACGCCTCTATGGACTCGTTGTTGCCCAGTATCTGAGCAGTGGAAGCTGTAGGCATCGGAGCCAAGAGCAGGCTGTTCCTCACTCCGTGCCTGAGGAGAGAGAGAGGGGAGGGGATACGTGCTTATGTTAAAATCCCATATTCAGCACGTGTGACATGAACTATTACAAGAAAAAGGTGACCGGGTAATCTTTCTTAGACGTACTTGGCAATCTTCTGCTTTAAGGCGTTCCAGTCCCACAGATCTGTTGGGGTTTTGTTCCACATATCATGCTGGAGGATCTGGAAAACATTAAGTCTCAATAAGGATGTGACACCAGAGCAGTGTCCCGGGATGGATTTGTGTCACTGTGAAAATAACTCACTCCTTTGCTGACTGGGGAGCCAGCGTACGTCTCATATGGGCCGACTTCAGCTGCCAGTTCACAGCTGGCCTCCAGTGCAGCGTAGTAGATTGTCTCAAAGATCTGAATGTTGAGTAACTGGGCCTCCTGGCTTTCAAATGGGAAACGCATGAGGATGAAGGCATCAGCCAGACCCTGCACGCCAATGCCAATGGGTCTGTGGCGCTTATTCGACCTTTCAGCCTGTATAGTACAACACAGGTTTATTGTTTACTTTCAGCTAAAGCAAATAAATGAATCAGACTGCCTGACATGACAAAAAGAAATACCTCAGGCACTGGGTAGTAGTTAATGTCAATAATCTTATTGAGGTTCCTGACGATGACTTTGGTGACAGATGCAAGCTTTTTGAAGTCAAAAGTCCTTTCAGGGGTGACGTACATGTTGAGAGCAATAGATGCTAAGTTACAGACGGCAACCTGAGAAGAAGAAAGAGGTTGAAAATGGGCAAAGACACGACAGTTATGTCATATACAGCTGTGAGGGTTTAAAATGTCTTGCCACTTTTTCAGACAACTTTGGGAAAATAACCAGGTGTTTAATTATGTAAAGAAAAAGACTGCATGCTTTTTATGTTTAATTCCCAGGGGATTTTTACTACCTGTTAAAACTCAAACTCCTATTCAATGAGTGGAGTGACTCAGCAGAAGAATGCGTCCAGTGCAGACCATAATTATTACTTTGATTTCAATAACCTGAAGCTCATTGTGGCTGGGGTTCATTAATATGAGGCGTGTATGAAAAGTTTTAAGCATCGAGTATAAGAAGCGTTGATGCATGGTCAAATGCATGGATTTTTTTTTTGAAAGGTCAACCTTTTGTAAGTATTTTTGCCAAATTTTAAGATTCTAACATGCTTCTTATGTTTTTTTTGCAGATTTTTGAATAAGCAAGGGTCAAGGATTCAGTGAAAAATGGAGAAAACAGAAATTCGTGCTGTCATAAAGTACCTGCATTTGAAAGGCACGACTTCCTCAGAAATTTTAGATTAGATGCACCTTTATTAGTCCCACATGGGGAAATTCATGATTACATGTTGAGAACATTAGCATAGAGTGCCACACCTGGCACCCTCCAACTTCCATCTTTTCTCCCAAATGAAAAAAAGCCTGGGCTGTTCACCATTTTGCCAGTGATGATGTTAACATAGCTGCAGCTGAGGGGTTGACTGAGTTCCAAACAAAAGAGTTCTTCTATACCGGGATAAAAGTGCTTCAGCGCCGTTGGAGCAAGTGTTCAGCCCTTAAGGGGGACTATGTTGAAAAATAAATAGTCAAAAATCCCTTTTAGTTTTTCTGATGCTTAAAACTTTTCTTACTCCCCTCATACAGTGGTATCCATTCTGGCTGTATAGGCTCAATGTGTCATATTTTAACTTCGGAAAATAACAGGTAATACTCTGGAATTTCTTTTTTTTGTTTTTTGTTCCTGTCTTTGTCTATGACCTACTGCTCACCTCATCTTTACTGGTGTACTCAACAATCTCTGTGCACAGATTGCTGGATTTGATGGTTCCCAGATTCTGCTGGTTGCTCTTCCTATTGCAGGCGTCCTTGTACAGCATGTAGGGAGTACCCGTCTCTGTCTGCGACTCAATGATGGCGTACCACAGCTGCTGAGCCTTCACCACACGCCTGGTCCTGCCTTCCTTCTCATATCTACAGGGAATACAGAAGAGAGATGTTAGCCCTGAGAAATTACCTCTGTGAAGAATAGAAAGAAAAATAGAGAAAAGAATTTGATAAGATGATCTTACTGAGTATAAAGCTTCTCAAACTCTTCTCCCCAACACTCATCCAGTCCAGGACACTCACTCGGACACATCAGTGACCAATCCTGTTGCAGGCAGGGAACAGTGAAACTGTTATACAGATCAGGACAAAACTGTCCATCTTTAACCTGTTTAACACGGGGCATTAGTTTCCAGTGAGAATCATTTCAAAGTAACCCAAAACAATAGACCAGCTAATAGCAGAAGCTCCATTCGTTTAAACCAAGTTATGAACAGATAATAGCAAAGGTAAGACAAAACTGATGATAATCACTTCATGACGCAACCTTGATTTCTGTGCAGTGGGTTTTAGTGGTATATGAATAATACTTGCAGTGATGAATCTGCTCTGCGCTGCAAAGATACTTTCAGTGATCTGTTGTTTTATAAAATTATTGACTGTTTTAGTTTAAGTCAGGGGTCTGCAACTCCAATCCTGGAGAGCCGTAATCCTGCATGTTTTAGGTGTTTCCCTCTTCCATCACACCTGGTTCAATGATCAGCTCATTGCTAAGAGCTGCAGAAGCCCTAATCCGGGTGTGATGGAAGAGGGAAACATCTAAAACATGCAGGACTACGACTCTCCAGGACCAGGGTTCCCTTCCCCTGATTTAAGTGCTCGTTTGGGTTGTATTCTGTTGTCTCAGTTGCTTTGCTTTACTTTTTAGCTGAAGGTTCTTTAAGTCATATGGATGAGTAGGATGTGTATATTGCCACAAGCAAGACATAGAATCACCATAGTTGCATTGATGGAACTGTGGTTGTCTCAGCTACTGAGACAACCACATAGAATAAGACACAGAATGTACACGTTCACATATACAGCTAAACTGAAAAAGATGAGAGTAATAATCTCACCCCATTGCTTTCCACTCGTTTCATAAAAAGGTCGGGGATCCACAGGGCAAAGAACAGGTCTCTGGCCCTCTGTTCTTCTTTGCCTGTGTTCTTCTTTAACTCTAAAAACTCAAACACATCAAAGTGCCAAGGCTCGATGTAGACAGCGAATGCACCGGGTCTCTGAACAAACACAGAAAGTGAATGGGTTAAAGTTTTCTGCTCTGTCTGTAAAGCAGCAATGTCTAGTAGTAGTTTACATTGTTCTAGTTTAATCTCAGTTCTTACCTTGTTGCCACCCTGGTCAACGTAGCGGGCTGTGTTGTTGTATACTCGAAGCATAGGAACCAGGCCATTTGAAGTACCGTTAGTCTGAAAAACATGAACCACTTTTACAAATAAATATTTACATAGATAATATTCAATGTTTGTGTCACTTTTTTACTTGTTTAAGATTTCTAGCATTATTTCTACATATTACTCACCCCAGCAATATAGCTGCCCGTTGCTCTAATGCAGCTGACAGCCAGTCCAATACCGCCTGCTGATTTGGAGATAAGAGCACACTGTTTCAGTGTGTCATAAATTCCATCAATGCTATCATCCTTCATAGCCAGCAGGAAACAACTGTAAAAACCCAAACACAGACAAAGTTGACAAAAAATTCTGAGGTCAAAAGTAACTTTCCTGAGTGATAACTCTTTTGTAGTGATTACCTGGACAGCTGCGGCCTGTTGGTGCCAGCGTTGAACAGCGTTGGGGAGGCATGAGTGAACCACTTCTCAGAAAGCAGGTTGTAGGTCTCAATGGCTGCATCGATGTCTCTTTCATGAATCCCAACAGACACCCTCATCAGCATATGCTGGGGCCTTTCAGCAACTATAAAAATAAGGGTTAGACAAATAATTAAATAACACATCTCTAAAACAACAGTATGTGCATCCAGAAAGGTACAGCAAAGTCATTTCCTACCTTTGCCATTAATCCTCAATAAATACGACCTCTCCAGCGTCTACAAAGAAAAATGTAGATTTACACTATAAGAAAGTATGTGACTTTTGAACAAGAACTGTGACAGAGTAGCTAGAAATTACCTTAAAGCCAAAAAAGTTGTAGGAGAAGTCTCTGTCATAAATGATGGCAGAGTTGAGGCGCTGCAAAAAAACAAAACATTAAGAAGTTACTTGCAAGTGCAAAATATCATGTAACTGCACGGAATAAATATGACCATATCATCAAATGTGACTTACATTCTTATTTTCTAGGATAATGTCGAGTGTCTCCTTTGATATCATAGGAGAATGACGTTTATTCAGTGGATTGATGTAGTTGTACAGATCCTCCATCACATCTAAAACAAAGAGGAAATAACATCTAATATTCACTCATATAATATAACCAAAGAAACATCAACAGCTTAATGCGTCCAGTAGAGCACATTAACTTCAGTATGTAAACAATTCTATTGCATCAGAGAGAACTTGACATAGAAGGTTAACTAGATAATTACCTTAAGAAATCAAGGGACAATCATTGGTGTTATCAATGGGAATGGATTTAAACATACCGCTGAAAACTTTCTTCGTCTCTTTGTGCAGGTTGGACACAGCGATGCGTGCAGCCAGGATTGCATAGTCAGGATGTTTGGTGGTGAGAGTAGCAGCAGTTTCTGCTGCAAGAGTGTCCAGCTCCACAGTGCTGACCCCACTGTACAGACCCTGGATCACCTTCATTGTGATCTGAGTCTGCAGGAAGAAAACAACACAGCATATTACAGAGCAATTTATATGAAAATAAGATGTTTGCATATTGGTAGCTGTTAGAATTAAACTTACTGGGTCCACAAAGTCAGAGTTGAGTCCATAGCAAAGCTTCTGGACGCGAGATGTGATTTTGTCAAAGCTGACTTTCTCCTGTCGTCCATCTGAAGAGAATAGAATGGAAAGCCTTTATTGTCATTGTACATAAGTACAGTGATATTAGAGCCCTCACAGCGTCAGTGCAAAAATATACAGTATGAAGATCAGTATAAATAGAGAAAAATAAAAAATAAAAAAATAAGAAAAGGGAGAGGTAAGGTGCATTATTCCAGAAACAGAGAATTGTGTTGTGAGATCTTAAACTTATTTGGTCAGCGAATGCAAATTCGCTGAATAGATTATTAATACATTCATTATGGTGAACGGAGAATACATTTCGGTTCCTATAACCGTAATTTTCTTTGTCTTGGTGGTCAGACGAAGTCAACACTCAACACCTGTCTAAGCACTTAAACAAAGGACACACTTATTACTTCGCGCCATTACTAACAAGCCACAACCTGTCAATAACACAAGTCGACTACACTAATACTTCAGCGCCACGTCTGTGATAACATTTACTATGTCAAATACAAGAGGGAACGTGAAAACATTAATGGCGGAAAACAAAATTAGGTCAACTACATCACCGAAGTCATTTGGACTCTGAGATGTGTGATTATTGTTTAAAAAAATATACTGCCAAACGTACTGCCATAGCTTGCGGTAAAAATGAAGTTAAAACAGAAAATAAATGAGAAGGTTGAAAAGTAAAACACAGTTTGTGCCTCCAGTCTTTGTTTGGATTGGGAAGGAAACACACCAGAAATGCAAAGACAGCAAAAGAAACAATTTAAACACGGTATATGGTACAATAAAAACAACGCAGTTAGATGCATCACAACACTGACGTTACTTACATGACATGAATGACATTAAGTGTTAAGGATTTTCCGTGAAATCCAAAGGAAAGTTGCATCATTGTCTGTCTTATTATCTAGTTGCAGAAATGTCAGAGTTACTCTACCTCGCTTGATCACATGCATGTTGATAGTAGCGCAGATATATCCAAACACGGCAGGCGTTTGTTTTTATCTTCGAGCCAGTAGTAGAATTATTGCAGGTTGAGGTTATTGTAGCCGGTTATTACACTGCTACGACAATCGGCAAACACAGTTGAATCTCAAACTGAGGCGCCAACAACGCGTAGACCAGTTACACCGCACCGACGCATAGGCTCAACCAATCAGAGAGCTTAACCACAGACCTCTTAGCCAATCACAGTCTAGCCGTCAGGTCTTTTACAGTTTCCGGAAGCTGAAATCTGGCGGGTTTTTTTCTTTTAATCAACAGGCCATATAACAGATAATTGCAGTAAGACTGTCAGATATACAGCAGCAATTCAAAGCATATGAAGGTTTTCAAAAGCCCACAGATAACTTTTAAATATGAAGCTTATAACAATCCATTTATATTTTACATACCAATTTTGTGCATCTATTTTCAGGTCTATCACACTATTACATTAAAGTTATGAAAACTGCTGCATATTTCAAATATATAATCATTTTGACCATTTTCAATAAAGTCAATATCAGTAATTATCGCAAGACCTACCCAATCAATATTTTGTATGTATTTGATTTTATATTTTAATGGTCTAAACATTTTATAAATGCCATAATGTTTGATTCAGTACTTAAGTAAAAACAAAACGCTGCTGCATGCTGTGCTTTATTTGACATTCTGAAAGGCAAAAAAACAGTGTTATTACAGTATATAATACCATCACAATTTAAAATTACAACGTGATAATCAGAACTACTAACCTTTGGAGTAAATTAGTTTTACATAATAAAAGTGATGTCATATTAATTATCATTACTGTGTCCTCAACACCATACAGTAATACGCAACAAACAAAACACAACATAAGCAACAAGAAAAGTGGATAACAGTATCCTCTGAAAATATCAAAGCCGTACTGTTCACACTCTTGCCTAAAAAGTTTAATAACATTTTTTTGACTTTTCTCATTAAATCAGAATGAGCAATAAAAGCTGATTTCTGATTTAATTTTCTCATTAAATAATTGTGACAATGGGATTTATTCTTTATTGATAATGTGTAACTGGACTCTTGGTTAAAGGTGATTAACGGTTTTATATAGAGATAAAAGAGGAATGTAGTTTTCTTTCAAAACGATAATAAAAATAAATTTTGTGCATTGGTTTTGTTTCTAGAATAGTTGAGAATCACGACTAGAAACAATTTCCCAAGGGATCAATGAAATATTGAGGGGATGGATTGAAAAAAACGGTCTAGAGAAAAATAGAAATACAGGAGGAATGTTATATTGAACGAACTGAAAGAATATATACATGATATATTCTTTCAATATATAATATTATATTGAAAGAATATTATATTCAACTTAATGTTTGTGTTGCCATGAAGACATTTGTCCCATAAACCAATATATTAATTGCACGTTTAAAATCAAAGTCAAACCCATTTCACCTGCTTTATTTTGAAGGCAACAGTGCCCTCTACACCGGAACTACATCTGAGCTTTATCCCTGGAGCTAATGGCCCCGGAAAGGTAAAGTCGCACTCCGAAGATGGCCGGGGTGTTTGAGGTGGAGGTTGACGGTGTAGAGCACGACCATGGGCTGGAGCATCAGGACGAGCCGCACCAGGTGAGGGTAACGGGATGCGCCACGGCTGTGGGGTGACGGTCACTGCCGTGGGCTGAGTTTATCCGGGGCTGCTAGCTGCCAACTCAGGTACTGCTGTGTTAGCTGCTACGGCTTTAGCCTGATGTAAGTAGCTCCTGCTACTGTTTGGCCATATGTTACTAAACAGGACTGTGATGCATCGATGAATGCATGTCTACAGAGACCGCTGTGACAATTACAACACTGCACTAAACCGGCGAGACGGTTACAACCATTTGACGCCGTCAAGCTAGCTGTAAAAAGCACGCTAACATATCACTTTTATTACACAGTTTGGTAGACACTTCATTTATTTCACGTGTTAGTTTTTCATTAATAATGGCTCAGGTGATGTAAGTGGTGTCCACTGCGTTTACAATCTTGACACTGTTGTGCGTGATTACAAAAAAGACAGCTGATGTGGCTGATGGGGTCAAGGGTCACGTATGTGTCTGAGCTTTGCTTAAGGGCCAGGGGGTGTCACTGCTCAGAGTCACTGAGACATTTCCACTCTACAAGCCACAAGAAAACTCATGTCAAATGCAGTAAACATGTAGTAAAGTGTAAACTGGCCATAGAGAGACGTAAAACCGGTTTGGAGATCATAGGTTTCACGGTACTCTCTCTATTCCAGCCATTTGTGTGTTACCATAACCAACCACTGTCTGCCTGAGTAACAACATGCACACTGCCCTCTGCTCATTGATTCACTGGTGACTGGAGTGTGTGTGGTTGGAGGCTCTTCTCCTCTCATGAATGAGTCTTTTCCAGTCGTGTCATGTATAAAGTGTCCTTATAACACAAGGAGAAGGAACTTGACCTGGTTTCTTTCCTTCTGGGCCTTTCCAGTAGCCGTGTAACTGACATATAAGATAAAACTGTATAATGTTAGAAAAAAAAATTCTTCAGTACTATTCTTCAGTACTATGCCATCCCTGCGCTGAAGGGGCGGCATAGGACAATAATTGTCCTCTGGACTGTCTGACATGTCCCCTGCACTTCAAAACAAATGATTTTGAAACAGTATGAAAACCATTCCTTGATTATTAATGTAAACACTTCTGCTGTAGTGATGAGAGCATTTGTATAAAAACTGTTTTCTTTATTTAGCTCTCCTTGTAATAGGTCCTACATATTGTGCCTTTCAGATTTACTTAGAACTGATCTTTTTGTTTTTGTGTGGATAGTTGTTTTTTGTCTTGTGTGTGTGTGTGTTAATTTTTTTTTTAATAAAACACAAGTTCCCTGAAATTGCAAAATGATCAGAGTGGTGGTGACTTGAAAGGTTGTGTTTTTCTTCATCAGCAGATGGCATTAGATCACCAGGTTGTAATCTCATGACGTCTTTCACGTTGTCTCATTCTGTACTTTGAAAATAAATATATGAAAAAAAAAGCAAATGGTGACTCAGATCGGAAAATGACAGTGTACTTAGCATGTGCCCTGTGACTAATATGTGGGTGTAACCCTTGGAACGCGGTTGCCATTTCCGGGAAAAAAATTATATCTTTGTTATAGATAAACTCAAACAAAAGAAAGCAGCATAACCACTTCTTGTTGACAAAAAGTACTTAAAGTACATGAACAGGTCCAACAACCTCGGGTGGATTTTGACTGTTGAAGAGCTCCGTTCTTGTTGTAGACAAAACTTAGATATATTTTATTGCTATATTCTTATTCATCTTCAATTACATAGATCCTCTGAGCTGCTCCGTTACTTGTATTCTGTGCTAGATGTAGGGATTCAGAATTTACTGCCAGAGGTGATGCTCAATTGTATGTATGTATGTAACCACTTTCATGTGATATTATAACCAGGTTATATGCGTTGTTTTTTTTAAATTAAAGGTTACTGTGACCGAGTTATTCTTGATAGAACTGTAAATTATATTGTTCACTATAGGTAATTAACTGCATTTTTTATCACCAGTTAATCAATAGGTTGATTGATGATAAAAAAAACCTATAATTAGTCATTAATCATTATGATTTTGTGTATCCCTCCTGCAGATCGATGTGTCCAAGCTTTCACCCGAAGAGAAATGGAGGTTAGTTTCTGCTGGATTATGGACTCCAATGTTATGCTTCATGTAATTTAGCTATTCACTCTAAAATCCATCCTGATTAAACAATAATCTGTACTTAAACTCTGATTTTTTTCTGCCATTTCTGTTTGAGGTTTTAATATTTCATTCTACTATATTTAAAAAAAAGTACTTTTCATCAGACAACAACTTTACACAGTACTTTATACAGTAGCATTCATACACCACCAGGCCTCGCCCCTAACACACACTAGCAGGGCCAGAGGCGACAGCCAAGACAAAACAAGAAAAAACACAAGATAAAACAACACAAGACAAGACAGGCCTAAATAAAAAAAGGAAAAACTAATCCAGACAAAACAAGACAAAACCATCAATACACAAACTGTGCAGAGAGACACATGTTAACCTCACATTTTCTCCGTCCCACAAGTTCCGCTCATGTATATAGAGCTGAGTCCATTTGGTACATATCAGGTATATAGAGCTAAGTCCATGTGGTGTATGTCAGGTATGTAGAGCTGAGTCCATGTGGTGTATATCAGGTATGTAGAGCTGAGTCCATGTGGTTTATATCAGGTATATAGAGCTGAGTCCATGTGGTGTATATCAGGTATATAGAGCTGAGTCCATGTGGTGTATATCAGGTATATAGAGCTGAGTCCATGTGCCATCTGTGCTTAAAGGTCTCAGGTGAGCTTGTATGCTTCTCCTTCCACAGGGTGGAGCATGCGAGGATGCACGCCAAACACAAAGGCCACGAGGCCATGCACGCAGAGATGGTGCTGATCCTCATAGTCACCCTGGTCATTGCCCAGCTAGTCCTCGTGCAGTGGAAGCAGAGACATCCCAAGTCATACAATGTAAGACAATCCATACATTTGAATACACTTGAGGCGAATGCAAAAGAACGCCGGTCACAGTTTAGAATGATTTGTATTGTTATTGGCTGTGCGTGATGAAGACGGTGTGTTTTTATTCTTCTAACATGTCTGCTCTGGTGTCTTGTAGCTGGTGACTCTGTTCCAGATGTGGGTCGTTCCTCTCTACTTTACGACCAAACTTCACTGGTGGAGGTTTCTGTCCACCTGGTTTATCTTCTCTGTCATCACAGCATACGTTTCCTATCGTGCCACCCGCAAGCCACTAGCCTGTACAACCCCAAGGTAAATTTGAACACTTATTTCCAGGCCAAAGCTTGAACTGGGTGTATTTTCTGATGACGTGAAATGATGCCTTCTTTCTTGCAGGTTGGTGTATAAGTGGTTCCTCCTCCTCTACAAGATCAGTTATGCCACAGGAATAGTAGGCTACAGTGTCGTCATGTTTACACTTTTTGGTATAAACCTAATATTCAGGTATGTATACGGATCTCACAGTAATGAAATGTTAATTGTCTCACAAATAACAATGATAAAAGCTCCTTTGTGCCATATCCATTAAAAAAGGCCCTAGAACAGACTGAATAAATGTGTGTTTTGTCAATGAGTTTCACACTGATGTGGTTAATGTCAGAGAGACTGTGTGAGACTAGCAATTGGCAGTTTCATTCTCGATGACACTAAAGATTACGCGATGAACCTTGTAATGATATTGTCTTTATGTTTACTTTATGCAACTAATACAGAATTTAATCTGCACTAAACACTCAATGATAATGTATAAAGAACTGCTATAGACTTATAGAACACTACAACATGTAAATAAAAATCCCAATTATGCTTAGGCTTTGCAAACAAAATAAAGAGTACAGAAATAATACGTTTTAAGCTGTCTGTGACCAACAGCAAAGGTATGTCCCCAACCTTTCACCTCCTCCCAATTTACTGCTATATATAAATGTATCCACAATAACTGGTAGACAATTGCTATGAACTCAGTTTGAGTGACATCAAGCTGATATGACAGAATAATGATCAGAGAACTATGCGTTCCCTCAAAAGTCCACGTAGTGAGTTAAAATGACACCATATGAACTCTGGATAGGAGTGAGATCATGGACATTTGTAAGAGGATCAATATGAACCCAATTTTATCTCAGTGGGCATATTATAACTTGATTTATGTCCAAAAAAACAGATTATCAACTAAATTATCTCCATCTGGATGACTTAAAATACTCAAGAAGCTGAACTCAATAGGTTTCTTCCACTAGTGGTCCTATATGTTGTGGTTATCAAGGGAGAAGAAATACAACCAAATATGTCCTAATTATAAGGTTAACATGAATTGTATCTGTCGGTGGATTTGCTGGTGGTTGGTAAAATAATTATATTGTTGAAGGTTGATTTCCAGGATATAAATATACCAAGGTTATATGCCAAAAAATTAAACTGCAATATGAATGAAGGATCCACCATAATGTAGGATAGAGTGTGCACAATGAGATGATATCATTGAAACAATACTCTCGGGATACATAACGTATTCTGAAGATGATGATGAAAGAGTACCATGTAAAGGTTGAACAGTGGAAAACAGTGTGGATGATCAGAGGTGATTATGCAATAAATTGAGCCATCCTATGTCTTGTGTTCAGTTCTCCAATAGGTCATGTTATGTTTATGTTCTCATTTTGTCATTTCTCATTTTGTTCAGTTCATAATCACTTGGTTGTTGAGTGTTATATAATCAATCTCTCGCGCAGATAAACAAGCATATACAGGTGTTACAGGAACTTCAGTCTAGACAAGGAAATGTCAAATACCATAGTTTTCAACCCTAGGCCTTTTTATACCCTTTTATGCTGCAGTAGTTGATTGTCAAACAGTCAGAATGACCTTTTAATGATAAATATTGAGAACTACTTGTTGTGAGCCACAGTTAAAGCTATATATACATATATTTAAGGCATCCACTTGTTTTTAGACAGATAAAGAGGATTAATATGTGACTGTCCGCTGTAATTACACATTCAGGATCCATTTAGATGTGAGTTGGATGTGATTCTCCTGCTCTACACTGTGACTACATTTTTCTGTAATGGCACTGACATAATATCAGGCCATGACGTTTGATCCTCCCCGTCTACATCAGAAGACTGAGAGGAGAAAGGTTATCCTTCATATTGGCACTGCTGAATACTGAAATGACATTTCAGCTTTTAGAAACTTGAATATGTTAAACTGATCCATATAAGCACACAGTCCTTTTCATACTTTTTAACACTGACTGCCCTCTCCATCAGGATAAAGCCGGAGGATGCGATGGATTTTGGTGTTTCCCTGTTATTCTACGGCCTGTACTACGGAGTCCTGGGACGGGACTTTGCAGAGATGTGTGCAGACTTCATGGCGTCCACCATAGGCGTGAGTACGATGAGTGTAGTTGTCACGTTTGTGCTTGGAGGTGAAGTCGGAACGCTACAGCGTTTTACCTGCTGCTCTCTTGGGTTGTTAGTATTACAGCGCCTCTGGAATGCCAACCAAGCACCTCTCGGATGATATCTGCGCTGTGTGTGGTCAGCCCATCCTCGTAGATGTCAATGAGGAGGGGATTATAGAAAACACGTACAGACTGACCTGCAACCATGTGTATCCTTGGACATCAATTTGTTTTCACTAAAAGAGAAGTCCAGGTCTATGGTGTGTTGTAATTCTGTAAAAGGTAAGGCCTTGACTCGCCGCTGTATTGTGTAGTTACCTTGACCTTTATGCAGTTGTTAAAGTTATGATGGTCTGTGGTTTCGTCAGGATTTACTTCCTCTATTATTGTTGTCTGGGACTCATCTGCTGCAAATAGCATGTAGTCTTATCTGTTTCCATGGCAATGCTTTTGTTTGCATTATTCCAAACCTACGTAGAACCAAACGTGAAACAAAATTTCCCTTCAGTGATAAATATAGAGATTTGATAAGACACATTGAACTGCAATGAATTTGCAGCCAGTAATTTATGAGGATGGTTCTTTAAAATCTATTTTTATCTTCACGTAGAAACTTACCGTCTATCTACAGCTTTAGCCTGTCTGGTGTATAAAGGAACTAACGTTGTAAATTAGTTACATAATACTGAAAACATGTTCAACTTGTTTTCTGTCTCAAGGTAATTCCAGAGACAATATTTTAACGTGTATTATGTTTGCTGAAATTTTTCCGTTTCTTGTACTTTTATCTTGTTGAACCTTTATTAATTAGGGTGTAATCAAATATTAATGCATTTCTTATCTCACCCGTCTTAAACCTTTTGATACAGTTTTGTTGAAATTTCTTTTTTTCCTTGTATCTTTATCTAGTTGACTCCTATTAATTAGTGTGTAATTACATTGTGTTTATTCCTTGTAAAACTTTAGCTAATGTGAAGCACTTTGAGCTAAAATTGTTTGAAAGGTGCTATACAAAAAAGTTGATTATTATTTGAATACTAATCTAGCACTTGTTCTTCCTATAGGATTGTTGGTCTCATGCATCAGCCTCACACGCCTGAATTTGTTTTTTTTTGTAGTTATTCACCAGCCAGTGATGGTTTAGATTCTACTATTGTGCTGTTGAGCCTTAACCCACTCCCAGGTTCCACGAGTTCTGCATAAGAGGATGGTGTATCGTTGGGAAGAAGCAGATGTGCCCATACTGCAAAGAGAAGGTGGATCTGAAGAGGATGTTCAGTAACCCGTATCCTTCATACTCATGCAGTGTATATGACACGTTCTGACACGTACATTAGTTTTCCTGTCTTTGTCCTCCCATACACATTACCAGTGACAGATGAGGAGGAACCAACATTCAGGAAACGACTTTATGCTGAATCACTGAAGAAAAGTGTGTTTCTTGTAACTGAGAGGAAGTTGTGACTCAAATATTTTTGGGGGGTACCTTGGTCAGGTTTCAACAGACAATAGAACAGACTCATGTTCAGTTCCTGTTCCTTTTTGAAGATTGTCCTACACAGAAACATCACCTTTTGTTTTGACAGTTGGGCATGTATTAACATTTTTTTTTGTTTTTTTTTACCTTAACCTGTTTTGCTTTTAGCTGGGAGAGGCCACACGTCATGTATGGACAACTATTAGATTGGCTTCGGTACTTGGTGGCCTGGCAACCTGTAATTATTGGATTTGTTCAAGGTATCAACTACGTCCTGGGATTGGAGTAACCTGCGAATCCAAAAATGGACATTCACGCCATACGGAGGACAATGCACCAGCTCAAAAGACTGGAGCCTAATATTGAACTAAAACATCACGATGAAGTGTCTATACTTTTTGTACATATTTATAGGCACAAGCTATCGATTTATTTGGATTTTATTAGTAATCAAAATTTGGATGTCTGTCTCAGTTCCCCAGGTTTTCTTTTCACCATTACACATTAGTCATGGGTTTGTGCATATTACGACCTAGTAAAGAAGTTCTAAAGTCATTACGGAGGTGCTTTTTACAAATTTATGAATTTAGGTCTTAAGTGTTTGTCGATACTCAATTAAAGGGTCGTGCTGGAGTTTTTCATCCTCGTATCTAATGATAAAAATGCTGTCCCGTTATCTAATACAAATTCTATCGAAATCTACATAAATTATTGCCCCCAGTTCATGCCTCCAATGTACATGGGCATAAAAATCAGACTTCCCCTGGAATCCTGGTGCTGCTGCATCAGTGCACGTCCCTGCTCATGTCGTTGTTTGACTTCCTGACAGTAACTTGAACAGAAGTGAAATCACTGAGTTCCCTACGTGGAGACAAGCAGCGCATCTGTTACGTCAGAGAATCCACATCCAAACTTAGTCAATAGCAAGATTCCTCCTAGGATACTTACATAAGGTGTAATTATAGATACTAGTGGATTTCAACATGTCCGGTGTCTTTATTACTCATAAATGGAAGGGCCATCCTATCTGCTTTGGTCTCTGCCACTTTTCACCCCTTGACTAATTTGTATGATTCACATTGGAGGTTAGATGTAGTCACAGGGCTATTTTTCAATACAAAAAACTCCTATTTTCTCCTGAGCCACAGAAATTACAGCTCCTTTAGCGTGTATATGTTGGTCAGCAGTTTGCCTTCAAACTAGGTCCTATATTATAGAAACTCTTTTCGGGAACCGTCTTTGCAGTATGCTTTTGGATTATTAAAAGAAACAGATGTGATTTTGAAACTACTACTGAGCAAAATGAAATCAGACCCTGAGAAGTTGAACTGAAAGTGTCTGCGTGTCAAAGTACGAATAAAGGTACTGCATACGTTTAGGTCAAGTGGTTTTTGAACAGATTAGGTATTTGTAGTTGCCATGTAAACGCAAACAAAAACTAAAACTCACTAATCTAAAAGCCTGGCTACTTTTGATCAAATGAGGAAAGAAAACTATGGTGGAGTGACCCTTTAACTGGGAGAGTACACCCTCTTAAGAAGTTGACGGCTGGAGAATTTCACAGGTCATGGTGCATCTTTGACCCGGTTTACCTGGACCTCACAGTGTGCAACAGGGCTAACTTAACCATTTCAGTGTCAGTGTTATCTTCAAAATCAACAAATGTCAGTACACTTAAGATTTTGTTCTCAGTGGAATTCTTTGAAATGCAATAAATTGTTCACATCAAGACCACCACATGTGACTCGTATGAATAAGCGCTGGATTAGTCAGCATGCATGATTTACTGTATGTGTAAAAACCATAAAATGTCAACAAACAAAAAGAAAAAAAAAGCGTGGCCTGATTTTTGAGGAAATCCCCAAGCAGTGTCTATATGCGTGTGTTGTACGTAGGGAAGTTGATTCTCTATATATACACACACACGGAATCCCTGAACAGCATTCAACAACCAGACGCTCTCAAAGGACTCAGAATGAAGCAGCTGCCCGTTACCACAGGTAAGTCCACTTATTTATACTCCGTCAGTAATGTTCACTTGTTTGAAGTTGTATGAACATGTGTTTCTCTAACAGCCTTTGCATTTCTGAGCCTGGTGCTTGCAGATGGATTTCCAGGTGGCGTATATATTTAATGAGCGCTAAAATCAAATGATGTTCTATAATTGGACTTTGTGTTAAACTGATTTTCTACTTCAGTGTCAGAGGATTGTTCTCCAAAGATCATTGGACCAGCCCAAGTCCAAATAAAAGCTCATCCAGGTAAGACTTAATTTTTAGTGTACAGATGACATTCTAAATATTAACCTGTGCTTTGAGACTGTACCTGATAGATCCGTGTGTGTGTGTTCTGCCTGACAGGAGAGCTGCTGATTCTTCACTGTGACGCCTTTACAAACTGTGAAGACGATGTTACGCTCATCTATTGGCTCGTCAACGAAACTTTCCCTGAGGACACAGCCAGCAGTGAGAGACTAATAGAACTGGAAGAGTGAGTGTTGTGGTTCATATATTTACACACAACAGTGGCAATTGCCATACACTATATTCTCTGTAGATTCAATAGAAAAGTTTTTAGGTTAACGATCATCAGCGAGACTGACTTTTGATTAGATTTTCTTTCCCCAGATCAACCTCAGAAAACGGAGCAATCCTACAAAAGAGTCTGCTGTTGAAAAGGGTGACACCAGAGGACCTCAAGACCACCTTCACTTGTAGGGTGATAAACGCTGCCGGAGCAGCTCATAAGTCCATCACGTTAACGGCTAAAACAAATGACCGTAAAGGTCACAAAAGGAACAGAGTACAAATTAACAGAGGAGAAAAAAGCACAACGATTTCAAGTGTGTTTTAACTTGCAAATGACAAATATTTGCATCATGTGTAGATTTAGTGAATGTTCCTGTCTTTCAAGTGCTTTTAAAACTGCATTAGTGCTCATAGTTTTAATTTTGATAGACATGCTTGAAAACCACAAGTGGTAACAACTGCATTTTTCTTTAGGACAAGTTATTTTGTCTAAACAGGCATCTTCATAACATTTTATGTGAAAGTGAATGCAATGTTTTAACATACTGCAGTCTGAATACATGTATTTATGCAAAACATTGTTTTATTTTGTCTGATTTCATTTCATAAGTGACATGATTTATCTGTTTTTGAACCACATTAAAAGTTATGCACACCAAACCATAAGCAATTCAGTTTCCTTAAACTATTTGAATTACTAGTGTCTGCAGCAGTTTTCCAAACAAAGGTATTGGAAAGAGTGTTATTCACTGTGAAAGGGTTAATCTTCCATTACCATTACCAATTTCAAAAGCTTTGTCTTGATCACTCATAGTGACTCATAGTGGTGAAATACGGTGTCTTAGCTTTATGAAATCAATAATATCCCATTATTTGTAGATTAAACCTAACATTTTTCCCATGATTAAAAAGTCAGGTTTTGTTAGTGCATTTATATATGAATCCAGTTATGCTCAACGGTGGTCTGCCAACAATGATGGAAAGCATTGTGTAATGCAGTAAAAATAAATAATATATTTATGCCTAAACACTTCACAGAAATGCATAAAGAAATATTTCCACACACACAGAAAACTAAAAAATATTTGTACCTACATTTTGATCTACCTGTAAATATGAAGAACTCCTGATGTTTGGCTTCTGCATTCTCTAAAGCTTGTACCAAGCTGTATACGAGGCGGAGGAGGCTATAAATATGTTTCTCCTTTAGAGCAGCATCGTGTCCTCACCATGGTTTCTCCTTCCGTCGGTGGGAGCTTTGATTTATGAGTCTGTGCACAGTGATCAGTGTTGTACAGATCAACTGGATGCTGTTTGCTGCACACCCAGCTCCACCAGGCACTGCTTCAAGTTGTCATTCCTGGCAGGAAACTGATTTTCAGCGATCCTCTTCCTGATGTGCGCATCCGTTTCTTCGCTGACAGATGTCCACTTTGCATTGGGGATGAAAAATGTTTGGAGGACTTCCATGTTGTTGTTATTTAACATCCCACACAAGAAACGCAAGAAAAAGTCCAGCTTTCCGTCTTCACAGAGCAGGCTTCGCTCCACGGCGCTCTTGTACACGTCCACATTCTTGGCCCTCAACATCCAAGACAATTTGCCTTTTTGTTGCTCAAAAATGTTCTTTCCCTGGTTTTTGAAGTCCAGGAACACATAGAGAGAAGCCAGGTACTCCTGCATTGTGACATGGATGAAGCTAATCGCCGTCTCGTGATGCAAGACGTGTGGCCTGATGAAATACTGGGAACACAAGCCAGTGTGTGTGATGGCCTCCTTATCCACTCCTTTGCTCTCCTTCCAATCCATCTTTGTAATCTGGAACTGGCTTTGTTCCAGCATGTTGAAGGCCAGCTTTCCCAGACTCATGACCAACTGTAACTCTTTCTCGGGAGGCATGTCTGGAGCTCTAAGTCTGCGGAGTGGACGCATGAGCAGCAGCATCAGCCTTGAGTACATGTAAGTGAGGCTCGTGGGCAGCTGTGCCTGCGGGCCCTGTTCGGACATCACCCTCAGGCATTCTTCTGCCACCAGTGAGCAAAACAACGGCAGGTGACACATGATGCGGAGCGTTTTGGAAGAATTGACGTATTTGATGACTTGAGCTGCTTGGCTGGGATCCTTAATCCTCTTCTTAAAGTACTCGTCCTTGTCAGGGTCACGGAAACCATGTATCTCAAACTCGGTGTGATCTGTGTCCCAAGGAATGGGTGGACGTATCAGATGTCGAGAAGTGACCATGATCTGGGAACGGAACAGCAGCCTTCCTCTAAGCAGGTTCACAAGGACCACATTCAGATGTGTGGGACTTTCGTGGTCAGTCATGATCTCTGTTTGTTCATAGTCTAATGTCCCGGCGTACTCATCCAGACCGTCTATCAGAAACATCACGTTGGAGTCTTGAAACACGTAGTCGCGGCTTTTCAATTTTTTGGTTTCTGGGTACAAAGTTTGTATTATTTCAACCAATGAAATATTGCAATCCATCAAATTGTTAAGATCCCTAATGAAGAAGGGAAACAAAAAAGTCACATGCTCATGAGACTTTCCTTCTGCCCAATCCGAGATTAATCTCCGGATTACCATGGACTTCCCTGACCCTGCAGCTCCGGTCAACAGGATGGTATTCATGTGTCTCTCTTTCGGCCAATTTTCATTGAAGATTTCACTCGGGGAGATTAGGGTCTCTTCATCGCTGTTGGTATTCAGCTTTCCTATTGTTAACACCTCGTGTTCAATGTTTGGACCACTGTCGTGTTCTCGTGTTATGTAGGGATTAGTGTAGACGTCGTCGAGGGGCCTCTTCTCTCCCTCTGGGTTCAGATCTATACACACGGTGCTGTACTTCTCCTTAAGAGACTGACATAAGTCATAACGCACTTCATCTGTGAAAAACACAAAAAAATGCATGAAAATTTAGACCTGTTTAAGGGGTGAACCTGCTGCACGTTCCTGTTACACACAAGCAGTACAAATATTGGTGTCAAAATTCTGAATAAGAACCTCTGACAAAGTTTGTTGAGAAGTATATGTACAATTAAAGGAGAACGTTGATCTTCTGTCTTAACTGTGAAAAAAGTCAGGTGGAAACCAGCATCATGTCTTACAAAGAAATAAACCAAAGAAATTCCTGATATTTTATCAAGAAGACAAAAATAACTGTCATACTTCACGGTTGCTTTGACGATACAAAGTACTTTAGCAAACGGAGGTGAAGAGATGCTCAATGTTAGATTTTCAAATTCATTTATTTTTACCAGGGACTGGATTCCCATAGTAGTTGAAATACAGAGCACTGATCATGGTTGACCCACCATTATACTCACTAAGACTGAAGAACAAGTGCAAACATTTGTTTCAACTTTCCTTCCATAGATATATTATTTGTCTATTTTTTTTACGTTTAGATGTTCTCATGGGGTCATAAATCATATTCCACATAGGGATGTACTCACTTTGGATGCATAATGTGTCCAGATAATCCATCATCCTGAGCAGCTTCAAGTCCGCCAACACACACCTCATGATTTGCAGAGACACTCTCAGGCTGTAACACTCCAGCAATCGGTCTACAATGTCCACGGTGTCCATGCTTTGGAGAGGACTGTTGAATGTTTGGGGATAACGTTGCCAAAGCATCCTCGTCAGTCTTCTGAAATCTGTCTCTTTCAGTTGCTGCATGACTTTGCAAATAGCCTGATTTCAAAAGAAAAAGGATAAAGTTATGAGTTTAAGTTTTTTTTTAAAGTCGTCTACTATAGCTCTTAGCGGCCGATGCTACACTACGGTGGCCGGCGAGGACATTCACAACACCGTCTCTCAGCTCCAGACGACACACCACGGTCTCTCATCATCTCTGGAACTTCAGTCATGTATACTGTCTATGTTGTACAAGAATTCAATTGTTGTATATCTGTCTACTCTGTTTTTCTACTCTTTGTATTCTGCTGCTGTAATCTGAAATTTCCCCTAGTGGGACAATTAAAAATGTATCTATCTTTAAGAAGACAATTTCTAACTAATTTGAAGGTGTCTTGGATAAATAACTGCTTTGGTATTCACATGTTACAGATATCATATGGCAAGACATATTACTGGTACTGAGCAGAAGTATATTTTATATAGTAATGAATTTGTTCCGAGTTGGGTTAATCAACATTTAACCAATTTTTAAATGCAAAACTTAGATTAAAGACATACAGTATTATCAGGCATCAGGCAAATGTGGACTTTACAAAGAAAAGCTTGACTCACTTTGCCGAAGATCGTTTAATAGACTGTTTCATGTCTTTTAAGGGTTATACTGGATTTATAAAATAGGTTTTAAGACAAGGCGATTTTTCTACTAAGTGTCACAGAAACACTACAGAGACAAATGAGGCCAGAGACTCACCTTAAACGTGAAGGCTACTGTGAGAGACGGATGGACCAGCTCGCTCAAGTCTTCGATTAGCTCTGGTGAGATTACAGGCTCTGAAGCTCCATCCTCTTTGTTCTTGACCCTGTTAAGTACATGATGGAGATATTAAATTATGTTGGTGTGCAAACTTGTGTTGAAATGTCTTTAAAAGATACCACCTTTACATACTTCGGTGTTCGCTTTTCACAGTCGTCACTGTCCAGAGAGTAGGAGCTTGAATATGAATCTAACCTCTCCAGGTGGACGCTACAACCATCACAGCACAAATGTTTTAATTATGGAATGAAGGCATTAGAATCACAACAGGACACAATTACTTTTTTTAAACAGGTTTCTGAACACGTTGTGTTGTACCTTGTGGAAAATCCATCTTCGCCAACCATTTCAACAGAACATTCTAAATTGTCACTTGACATTGAGCTGTAACTCAGCGCTGGAGGCAAGGCCTGATCCGCATAATTCCTGAAAGAAAGGTTGGCAGAATGACAGTTTGTTAATTGCTCGGTGTCTACATAAGAGAATCACCAGCTCCACAGCTCACACCAGATAAGAACCCCATTTAAAGCTTAGCTCTCTTTGTTGGCAGCATGAAGGATGCACATGTACTTGAATTAGGGAAAACAAGGACTCATGAAGACTGATTTACTCATGTGGCCTTAACTCTATAATGGGTTTTTATTGATTGAGATTTTTCTCTTTGGATTCATGTGGCTAGGATGTGGGAAAAAAAGGATCCACCTTACTGTGGCACATTTAAATGTGGACATATGAGGTTCAGTTATGACATACTGTATGTGATTTCAGCCTAGAGTGTTGACTTCTTTTTCAAATCTTGCTGCCACAAAACTTGGACCATGTACTAAACTACAATAAAATCTACAATCTGAGACTACCCCCATTTGTTTTGACCATAATTGACAAAAAAAAGACAGATTTTAAGTGTTTTCACTGTACTACTTATTTGCATTTTGTTAATATAAACAAATTACAACATAGTCAAAAAGTTGGTCGCATTGCTGGTATCTCTCCACACATACACAGGTCAGCACATGCATTTACACCTGTTGTTGATATGTGCCTGGATGATATTTTCACCTCCGGCAACCTGAAATCAATTTTCCACCCAGTTTTTCCTGTTTCAACTTTTTTTAATTCCAATTTAAATTTTTTTTCATTACAGGTATTAATATGCTAATTTTCTATATTTGCAATATACAATTGCAATATACCCCTCTTAATTGTAGCAAGGGGTTCTTCTGTCGTCATCTGTACTAGTGGAAAAAGGTAGGACGTTTCGCTTCTATCGCAGAAGCTTCGTCAGCAGGAGG
>JAPTHA010000007.1:13123641-13143939 GCA_029814585.1 Gymnapogon annona
TGTGTTGTGTTGCTGTTGCACATGCTCACGTGTCACATCACAGCCCCCCAGCCAGAGAAAACCTCCACATACAGACAGTATATATTTACTGCCCACACATACACACACACACACACACACACACACACAGACACACACGTGCAGCCTTAGTCATAATTCTAAGCCTGTATGCATGTTTCTGCTGGCTCAGACATATTGTCAGTGCACGGATCAGAGCAGTTTGTGTGTATTACAAAGTGCACATGCATTGGAAGCATTTGGCGTTGGTTCCGTGTGCGTCAAAGTGCTGGTTGGTTTGAAATAGAAATCGGGGCTGCATGGGTGGTTTGACACACAGAACTGATAGGAAAAAAAAAAACATGAGGAAAGGCATAGGCGCAGGCCACTCCGACATTTAAAGCCTAAAGATCTGAGATAATGTGTAAATGAGTGAGAAATGAATAAGAGTGGAGATCGGAGATGAGAAGACTCTCTCCAGTCCCACATCTGACAAGTGGAGCAGAGACGATTCTTGTGCCCAGAGCCCAGTAATGGTAATTTAACAGGAGGGACAGAGTGGCACCAAGAGACGCTGAGGGAGAGGGGAACAGGGAGGGGAGGAGAGGGGGGTGGAGGGGGCCAATTCTCATCTCGCATCTATTCTCAGCTCTTAAGGACTGGCAGCATTTTGTCGTTAGCATTCACAGGTTCCATTATTAGCATAGCACTGTGTGATGTCACTGGAGGCCAAACAGGGGCACCCCCCTGACCTTCCCACAGTCCCACTCACAGACCCCTCCCACCACCCCACCGCCGCCTTTAGTGTTTTGTGTGTGCAGGGCGCTCCGTTCCCAGCTGTGACAAAGACGCTTTAAAGAAGAGATCCTCATAACAAAACACAAAAGAATTCCAGCTTTGATTGACAATTTGTTGACACGCCGAGTACTCAGACGCTGTGCAAATACAAATACAAGCAGGAGGAGTTTGATTCTGGGTGAATTTGTGTTTGTGTTTTGGGGCAGATAATCTGATATTCACATTATTGGATCTTGAGAGCCTGGTTTAGAACAGCTCTTTATGTAAAGTGCCTTGAGATACACAAATGATATACTCTATAGCTGTACAAATAAATGTCATTGATATTCACAATTGTACAATTAGCAGCATATCTGTTTTTATCCAGTCTGATAATACCAGTGCATTTATTATATAGGTCGATTTAATTTTACAATTTATTAATATTTTAAGAATTTATTTGATTTGATAGTGGCGGGTAGATAGACATATAAAGTATTGAATTGAATTGAATATACCTTTATTAGTCCCGCCAAGGGAAATTTCAGATACAGCAGCAAACACAAAGAGTAGAAAAAAAAGAACAGAGCAGAACAGAAAAAGTTAAAAGTAGGAAAAAAAGTTAAGGAGCTGCTGTTATAGGCTGCCAACTACGGCGCCACGTTGATGATGTTGTTATGAATGTGGAGAAGAAATAAATAATTGTTTAAAAAAAAAGGCACTTAAATTAGAGTCTTGTAGTTAATTTAATGTTCAATCAAACATATCTATGTAGTGATGGACTTACTCATTTTGGTTTTGGCTCCGCTCCACAGTTATCTGGTTTCTAATGAAGTGAACATCCAGCAGGTTATCATTTCTTCAGTGATATCTGCTGATTAGTCCATAATTGGACTAATCAGCTGTCTGTTTGAAACTGTCGTAGTTACATTGTGGATGTAAACATCCACTCTTGGTCAAAGTTTTAAATTTAAAGGTTCCGTGTGTAATAATTAGTAACATATAGTAGTGAATCTTCACAATTACACAGCGCTCTGGCTACAAAAAACACACAAAACATCCGTCTCTGAGACTGTGGCTTTATTTCCATATAATCCAAACTGAATTTAAAGTAAACCTTTGTGCAGACATATAAATGAAAACATGAATTCTTGTAAATGTATGGTATTATTCAGCCTCCTTATGGGGCCAGACCTTTTGTAACAGACAGGGTTTTGTGCTTTAGCTGAATATCTTGTGCAACAAGCACTTAATAAGTCAAATCCGGGGCCCCCCCCCCCCCAATATATTCTTTTATCATTTCCAAAAGAGGCAAAAATAACATTAAGAGTGAAAAAAAACCCTTTGTAAAATGTATTTGCTGCTACATTTTCCAATTTAAAATGATTAAATCCTCAGTAAATACCTCAGTGTTGCTTTTTTCTGCTCTTTACTTTGTTGCAGTGATATTAGCTTAACATGACATGATGATCTACCTTTATACCTGATACTACTTGATATACAATGGAAAAGGCTAGTTTAGAGTTGCCAGAGATGCCTGCCACTGCAACACGCCAGACTCCATGAGGGGGAAAAAAAACATGCTTAGATTTTTCACGTGGTTATACAGTAACAAAAGGATGACTATGAATAATACATTTAATTTCCGTGACTAAATCCCCTTAAATGCACATATATCCTTGGATATTGGACATTGGACATTTGAGACTGCGATACGTTATCTCTGGCATAACTTCCTCCTGTCGCTATTTAAACCGAAATGTAAAGAGAGCATTGATTTCAAAGAATCAAAGTGGGGAAACATCAGTAGGGTGAAATTCTTGCTTTGCTGTCCATGGAATGACAAATGCAGTGTGTAAAAATAAGTATAAATAGAATTAAAAAAGAGCAAGATGCAAATAATTGTGCAAAAAATGCACAGTACAAATAAGTCTGTCTGAGCAAGTAGAAATGTAAACAGGTGTTCAGAGTGTGATACAGTGGGAAACAAAGAGTTCTTTATTTAGTCTTTAATCATTAGTGCTCATATATTTACGTTTGCTGTCCATGAAAACTGACACCAAGTAGTTTTAATGTTATTCAATTCCTTTATGCCAACAGGTTGGCACTGACGAGAGTGGATGCCAGTTGTGTTGTTTTCTGGTGCCCTTTTTTATTTATTCTTCATTGTTGTTATTGTTATACCTGTGACTTGAGACTGTTAAACGAACTCCCCTTTGGGAATTGATAAATTGGTTTGAGTTGAGTTGAATGGATATCTGCTGTGTTTTAAATCCACTGGAAGTTTTGTTTTGTTTAGTTTGATTACTAATAATCAGTTTCACCCACAGAACAGCGTATCTGTCCGCCCCTATTTTGAGGCGTGACTTAATGTAGATTTAACATAATCCTCCTCCCTTTGGTCTAGCATTAACATAATTCTAATGTTTTATGAGTTTATCACTTTCATCTCTGCTTTCCCGTGTCTCCCTGGTGCATGTACTGTACATGTTCACGTTCTTCTTATCTGACACGTGCTGAAACCGATTCACGGGCAAGACAGATTAACGCAAATGTATTCTAACAAAGCTAACATCTTTGAATATCTCTTTCACTTCACATTACCGGGGGATTATCCAGAATGGAGATCAGTAGACGTGTCAGCGCTGTGCTTTTAATTTCTCCTCGGCGCGCTTTATAATCTGATCCACACATGTAATGGACAGGAAAATCGATGTTAGCAGAGATTACGTGGAGTAAGCGTCGGGGTTCTATTAAATGATGCCTTTTTCAGGATGAGGATGAAATAAGATCTCTGTAAAAACACTAAACTTGGGAAAATAAAGGAGCATTATTACGTTTTGTTTTGCTTACCCTGAGTCAGCTTTGGCTTTTGAAACTTTTTTTACTCTTTTTTTTTTTTACTCAGGCACGGCTCACGTTATGATGCAGATATTTAACTGAACGGGGACATTTAATATGGGAAAGGCCTATGGTATATGTTCAGTAAATTAGAATCAACGTTACCATTTAGTGAATTTGTCAACACATAGTCCGTTAATAACCAAGTGTAAGCCGTCGATTCTTGCTTAATCGACGACTGTTCTGAGTTTCTGAGCATTATTGAAGTAACTGTAATGAACGTTATTCCTGTTGCAAAATTATGTCACAACGCAGATCGCCCATTAGAGTATGCAAATGTCAAGTCAAGTTAGTCATTACAATTTTGCTAATGAAAGCGTTGGAAAGCATCACTTCTCGTCTGCGCTTACTCCTCTATTTGTCCTGCGGTCAGAGAGAACCTTTGCCAAAACCCTGCTTGGTGGTTTCTATGGCAACGTAGAGGGAATACTTCATTGACATAATGAGTCTCAATTAAGTTGGTAAAGAGGCCGATTAGTTAAGCCTTTAAGTTTTATGCAAAACCTCGAAAACTCCCTACGTTTCCTCGCTGCGGTTCAGCTGCCAGCTCAACCCCATCTGAATGCTCCATCAGGTTTAGGCTCAGGACCAAGTCACATGTATATGATTGGCCCACAGTGTTTGCAGTGGGAGAGGGATGAAAAGGAAGGGATGAGCAAAGAGTTGTCAGTGTGTGTATTGGTGTGTGTGTGCATGCGTGTGTGTGCAAGAGGGAAGATAGAAAGAGGCTGAGTGTATAGAAAAAGCCGAACAAAGGCGACTCTCTCGGTCTCCAGCGGTGAAAGGATCGGCGGTTAACATGCAGGACACTGTCTGGTGGCGCTGCTGCCACGTTATGTACGGCTCCAGGAATAATGAGCGATGCATCATTTGTCATAACTGTAGGTGTTCCTGTTTTGTATATACACGCCACTAATTTGACAAATACAAATGCTTTTTTTTTTCAGTAAGTATCATATCAATCAAAAGCAAGAACAGAACAGGATATCAGGTCATGTTGATGATATTGATAATTATTCCCAGTAACCTAAACAGTGATGATGTTCAATGGAAACGTCCCTTATTCAGGCCTGACTCGGTTTGGATTTTGTTAAAACTGCACACGCACTGTAATCCTTCTCAACTAAATCACCTTATCATTAACACTGGGTAATATACATATACATATATATTTTTTTGCTTAATAAGAACATTTTTATCCTCATCATCACACACCAGTTATCAGTTTTCAGTGACATGATCTGTATGGAAGGAGAAGTGATCTGTCGGAAGAAAAAGGTATAATGAGCCGATTAACAGTATTACATTTTACTGTATCGTTCCTCATATAAACCCATTAAGACCCAAACATAATTAATTGGTGTAAAATACAGTTTTTGGTCTTTTCATGGTGATCACAGTGCACCGTCAGAGGTTCAGTTGTGGAAACTCCTTCGTCTTTTATCAATACATTTGTGGACAGAGATACTTCATTTATGTTCAGTTATTGATATATTTACTGACAAAGGGCACTTTTTCCTCAGTATAATTTTGGAATTTACTCTGAGCATTCATGAACGTCTAAATTACATGAAAAAACTTATACGCAGATAAATATGCGATTTACGCTGAAAAATGCTAAATGTAGCGGATTTTTTTTTCTAATAAATCACATTACAAAGGTTAAATAGAGAGAAAGACAAATCATTTGGCAACTGCAACAAAAGTAGCAGTGGGTCTTTATGGGTTAATATGTGGATTTATAAATACTTCCTAATTTTTGAACAGTTTCAGTTGCTGTTGCTGCTCCTTCTGTCCCTTATTTCAGTGTTATGCATATATGTATATTGTGTGTGTGTGTATGTGTTGACACCATAGGATGACGACGCAGCGATGAGATGCAGAATGTGCCAGATCCTTTTAGTCTCCTGCACCTTAGCACCTGCTTTAACACTCCACTTCACACTTGTTCCAGGAGCCAAAGATGTAAAGCAAAGTGAACATAGGCACAATGTTCCGATTTCTGATTAAAGCTTAAATAGACGTTCTGCCGGACTTTCTTCCCCGGCACTGACTATTTGCCATATATGATCCAGCAAAATACATGCAGTGCACAGTTAAAGGCTGTCGTCTCCATCTGCGTCAGCGCAGACGTGGGTTGGAAACGTTTTATGTCTGAGTGACAGTTTGATTTGAATCAGAATCCGATGATAACTGTGGGATGTTTGCTGATGTTTCAAAGCCACCGTCAATCAGTTTAGATTAAACCACGCCCACACAGGCTTAATATAGAAGATTAACCACGTGTTTTACTCCCAGCTCATTGTAACGTCGAAAGAAGTGAAATATGTTCGAGTTTGCATTATGTTTTAGTGACGTTGGAGGGGATTTACTTATGGGATGTCAATTGAAAATGAAAACAATGTCAATTTTGCAGGAAATGAATTGGTAGCTAAGTAGTATTAGTGGCTGTTAAAACAGCTAATGCTCTTTTTATTTATTTATTTATTTATTTGCAACACGCTGGATGACTAATACATCAGAAAACTCCAACAGCTTCAGTATTCAGAAAACAAAATCTGAACCTGGTTCCTGTCTTCCCGTGTGGTTTCCTCAGGCCTGGATGACTGCCTGCAGCAGTACATCAAAACCTTTGAAAGGGAGAAAGTAGGGGGGGACCAGCTGCTGCGCATCACCCACCAGGAGCTGGAGGATCTGGGAGTGTCCAGAATCGGACACCAGGAGCTGATTCTGGAGGCTGTGGACCTGCTCTGTGCTCTGGTGAGTCTGATCCTCCCACACTGCCCTCCCACTGCGTGCTGTCACTTCAACACTCGCTGCTGTTGGACCAAGTCTGTGTTCACTTGAAGTTTATTACACACAGCACAACCCTGAAGTGTTTACTGACCATTAACCGTCAAGCAAAAAAAAAAAGTACATTAAGTGGTCTTTTTTTTCTGTTAATTGAAAACCGATATAATGGTTTATGCTGAATTATAGTTTATTTGTGCACGAGCATGAATAGTGAATGTGTTTGTGGTTTTGAAAAAAAAATCACTTGGATAGATTTGACATGAATAAAAAGTGAAGTATATGCAGCATATTTACTGAAATATGCCATGAAATGACAGATAATGGCAGGTAGTGAAGATTAATATATACTATGAACTGTAGACAAAACAAACATTTAATGTTAAGCAGTGCATATTGTCACAACCCTGGCTCAGTGGGTAGGACAAAAGGGAGATCACACACAGGATTTCAATAATTAAAGAAGAATTGTATTTAACTCATTGTACAAAGAAAGCAAAGAGTAATGTCTGTAATGTGAAAATCAGTTGAGTGCAGGGTGGTGTGAGTGTGAAGTGTTGTAATGCAAAATAGAAATAAGTGAGCGAAGAGACAAACCCAAACCCAACCTGCTGTGGTGAAGGAGAGAGAGAGTGAGTGTGAGGAGAGGCCTTATGAAGCCTTGAGCTCAGGCAGCTCAGGCGAGCTGAATTAGCAGTCAATTGCCTCAGCTCCACATCCAGACTACCTGCCATGACAAAAACGGTCAACAGGAGGAGTGCCACATGGACAGGTCACAGAGGCCTGTCACAATATTATGCGGAAAAAATAGAGCAATACAGACGTTTGTTACTTTCAGTGTTTTTTTTAAACAGGTGGATCTAAAACAATGATAGCATTTATATTAAGTAATTGAGGTTATCTGAAAATGAGTATTACAAGGTGATTATGTAATAACTGCAGCAATACGTACTTGGAATTGCTTTTAATTGGTGTTGGGAAATGGTAGCAAAAAATTCCTTGTGCAAGGAAGTGAATCTAGAGTCAAAATGTATATATTTCTGCAAATGTTTATAGAGGGATTTAATATGAAATCATTTGACCAACAGAAAAAAAAGTTTTCTGACATTAGTTTTCAAACATCACAGTAAATCTGCCAGCGTTAATAATCTGACCACAGGCAGATCTCACAGCTGTTATTAGTGCTGACGTGGATTACAGCCTCCTCCTGATGTGGCTTCTGCTCAGAGTCTCAAACCTACATGTTTTCTGTGTGTCATCATAACAGATACTGATGTATCATGAACTAGAGAAAGCACATTTACAGTATGTCGCCTGTTCTATAGGTCACGGTTTGACTTCATATCTTGCCTTGTTTATATTCAGACTCATATTTGTATAATATCCTGCATTTCTGCACTATAAAAACAACATTTATAATCTATTTTTATAATGGTTTAATCTATGTGTTGAATCACATGTCCCAAATACCCAAACAACTCAAGTTACTGAGTTACTGACAATACTATAGTCAATATTCACTTGGATTTATATGAGTATGGGGTTGGTTTTTGAGCATTAATTATGTTCGGCTACTATTTAACTCTGTAAATAGTGATTGCATTTAAAAAAATGTTTCTTAATTTTACCAACTTTGTCGTTTTGTAAAATGGAGTTTACTCTGAGAATTATATTATTGGTAATAATGTTGTGCATTCAGTTACAAAATATGGAAACTGTACATAGACATCAACAATCTGAAAAACATGTTCTTCTACACAATACAATGCTTTAAACACTGTTGTGTTATATGATGGTGTTGTTGAGCGAGGGCCAGAAATGTTGTTATTGACTTTGAGTGGTGTGTGTTTGATGTCAGTTCATTCCATTCTTTTTCTGTTTTTATTTTTATTTGAAGGGACGATTCTTTGAGACTCTCAGTAACATAAAGGATATTCTCTGATCCACAACATTAATCCTTAACTTTGCTGTCTTCAGTTGTCATTGAGACATAACGCGTCAGATTTGAACATGAGAAGGGAACACGATGAAGGAATAAAGGAAAGAATGAGATGGATGCAGAGAGGAGGATTGGGCAGAGGGAGATGGCTGTGAGCAGACAGACAGACAGAGAGTGGATGGAGATTTAACGGACTGAGGTCACAGATGCTATCGGAATCTAAACTCTCTTCATCCTGCATCACTGCACGGGGGGCCTTGCTTCAGTCCCAAAGCTCCTTACATAACTGGGATTTACTTTTAAGTCTCTCAGGCACTGCTGTATTAAATATGATTAGTGGTCCTCCTGCCCCCCCCCCCCCCCACAAGAAACTCTGACGTGACAGATGCCCACAGGCCTGTGTGTGCGTGTGCAGGTTGGTGGTTCAGTGTAATAAACATTCTGCTTTCCCTGGACATGCAAAGTGACAGCTGCAGAGGAGCGCGGCTGGGTGGATGGGTCACTTATTTATTTCCTCTCATGTTTGTCTTCTGAGTGTCTTCAGTAGTTGGGATGAGGCGTCTGCTCTGGCAGCGGCCTCTTTATTCACGGGGCATAGTCTCCTGCTTCGCACTGGAGGAATTCTTGGAAGTTAAACACACAGTTAAAACAAACAGTGACATTCTCTTTAAACAAAGCGAATTTGCTTTTCTTTCTTCTCTAGAATTATGGGCTGGAGACGGAGAATTTGAAGACTCTTTCCCATAAGCTCAACGCATCTGCAAAGAACCTGCAGAACTTCATCACAGGGAGGCGGCGCAGCGGCCATTATGACGGCCGAGCTACTCGCAAGCTGCCTAATGATTTTCTGACCTCAGTGGTGGACCTCATCGCCGCTGCCAAAAGCCTCCTGGCGTGGTTGGATAGGTGAGATTTGGAAAAAGGTGCACACGACGGAGCTGAAATCATGCATATAAACCTTAACCACATCATTATCACATTCAAACACTCACTGATTAGAGAATTTGATGAGCTATGGCAATACATTTGTGCACAAAACGCAATGTAAATGTAATTTCTACAGTACAGATGGCAGCACCTTTGCTTCTTACTCTCATTTCTAACTCAAATAAGCTCATACATTTCCAAAATATTTAACCACATTCTTTCATATTGGCATATTTCTAGTCAGTTATATGCCCTAGCCTCAAGAACTACATGATCCAAGAAAATAAACATCCCGGTTCACTCAATAGTAGAAAGTAAAACAAAACCACTGTTGCATGGCACATGAGGGTGTCATTTATTTTATACTGGATGCTAATTTATCACTACTTGCTGGTAAGAAACAAAACAAACGTGCCTCCAAAACCAAGACCAATCACATGACAAGAACAGATGACTAAAGGGCTATTATGTAAGGAGTTTTTGACAGGTTGGGCAAAAAGGCACCAAGCAAATCTATTTATATTTGGCTTTATCGCTTAGTCCACAGGTGTCAAACATGTGGCCCGGGGGCCAAATCCGGCCCGCCAAAGGGTCCAGTCTGGCCCTTTAGATGAATCAGTTCAATGCTGAAATGACACTGAAGATATTAACAATAATATTAGTTCAGGTTCCACATTCAGATCAATTCAATCTAATGTGGGTCAGACCAGTAAAACACGAACACTACATACTATAAACAATACAACATAATAACCTAAAAATACTCACAACTCCAAATTTGATCATGTATTTACAGTAAAACAAGTTTGCATTTAACAAGAAAATTGGAATAACATGAACAAATGTGAACAAATGACTTAAAAGAAGTCAGAGCAATTTAAAAATATTCTGCCTGTTATTAAATATTTTGTCAATTATAATGTACAGTACATGTGTAAATGTTAAACTGAAGTATAATATTGCTAAAAAATACACTTATCTTTTCTGTTTGTTCATGTTTATTCACGTTGCTTTAAAAGACAGTTTTTAGATGTGAACATTTTCATCATGTAATTTGACTCGTTTCACTCTAGAAACATAGGGGAAAGTTTGGAGTTGACATTATTTATACATTATTATGGTATTATTTTACTGGTTTGGCCCACTTCAGATCAAGTCTACCTGAATGTGGCCCCTGAGTGAAATGAGTTTGACACCCCTGCCTTAGTCCCTCTGAGGGTTTGTGGCAGTGTGAGGGTGTGTGTCTGAATCAAAGCTTACATCAATGAATTTAAATAAGAAAATATAATTACTGGTTATCCTCCTATATAAGCGTCCTGAACAGCATTCTATCTAAAGTTTAAGTCATTCCCGAAACGAAGCTCAACATATGCAATGTAGAATACGTGATGAAGTAAAATGCTCTTTCCGTGCACTGAATGCATGTCAAAAATCAGGTATTTTTGAGTGACGTGCACAAATGTGTCCATACAATTACCAATGATTGAATCTCAAAATAAGAATGGTCTAATGGTTCATTCCAGGTGCTCTTTCTTTTTCAGATCTCCTTTTGCTGCTGTGGCAGATTACTCTGTTACCAGAAACAATGTGATCCAATTGTGTCTCGAGCTCACGACAATTGTACAACAGGTAAAGAAAGTGTTGGAAATTCATCTTAATCACTTTATTGATTTTTTGGTAGATTTACACATACATCAAACCGAAAATAATTAAGGCAGCGAGGTTTATCCGATACATTACGGAGCTGCTGAAAGGTGATTTATAAAGCATGTTTGGTTGATTACATGGGAGGAAAATACATTACTGTGCAGATACACGAATTTGGAGAAATAATTACATTCAGTGCACATGTGATATAAGTACAAGTTCAATCTATGCACTGGAATTGGCTCTTAAACACAGCACGCTTTCTCTCCTTTCCGTGTCAGATAAATCATACAGAAATACATTCCTGTCTAAATGCAAGGGTGCTGCAATATATATTAAAATCCCTTAATTATACATAAAGCATGTTGAAGTCTGTTAAATACAGACATGTACAGTAATCGAGTCATGATAATCAGCTCAGTACAACCCCCACATATTCTGTAAATAAGACATTATATAGATTTTGGGATGTTTATCTGGTGCTACGACGAAAAAATTAATGTTGGGAGGGAAACTGGCCAAGAAAAAGCAGAGAGAGGAAGACAGGCAGACAGATAGACAGACACAGAGAGAGCGAGAGAGAGCGAGAGAGAGGAAGAGACGTGCCTCCACATGGGTGATTCATTTGTTTTGTGTTTGTGCATGTCTGTGTGGGAGTATTGGAGGTTATAGGTGCCAAGTTGCTGGGTTTTTGCTTATATCCACCTACAGCAGAATTGCCAATAATAACTTCATTTTGACACATTCTCTTGAGGTAACAGTGCTCTCTGAATGTTCCCCAGGATTGCTCTGTATACGAAACAGAAAACAAAATCCTCCATGTGGTGAGTTACTGGATTTATCCCACTTTAATGTAAACGCAGCACTAATGCGACAACGCTTTTCATGTTTTGTATTCACCACAACTGTGTCCTCCTCAGTGTAAAACTCTGTCTGAAGTATGCGACCACATCATCTCCCTGTCCTCGGATCCCATGGTGTCCCAGGCCGCTCATTTGGAGGTTGTGCAGCTGGCCAACATAAAATCCACTGAAGGACTGGTAAGACCATCCCTCAAATGTAAAGGACCACATCAGTGTTTGGAAGTTCCCAGTGTATGTCTCTTTATCTGTGGCGTGGCAGACGCTTTGCAGGTGGATTAACTTGACATACAAACACTGTGCATATGTGAAGTTAATTACATGCCATTGGCTTTAATCAGTTAATTAGCATTAAAGCATCGTAGGAGGCTCTGCAAAGCTTCGTACTATAGTTTCCATCCAAATGGCTCCATCACAATAAATGCAAACTACGCTATGTGACCAGAAGTATTTGCTCACCTGCGTTGACTCGCATATGAACTTATGACATCACATTCCTAATCCATAGCGTTCAATATGATGTGGGTCCACCCTTTTCAGCTGTAACAGCTTCAACTCTTCTGTCAAAGGCTGTGCACAATGTTTAGGAGTGTGTTTTTGTGAATTTTGACTATTCTTCCAGAAGTACATTTGTTTAATCACACACTGATGTTGGAGGAGAAGTCCTGGCTCTCAGTCTCCACTCTAATTTATTCCAAAGGTGTTCAATAGGGTTGAGCACAGGACTGTGTACAGGTCAGTCCAGTTCATCCACACTAGAGTCTGTCACTAATGTGCTTCTGGAAGAATGGTCAAAAAAATCCTAAAAACACACTCTTAAACATTGTGCACAGCCTTTGACAGAAGAGTTGAAGCTGTTATATCTGCAAAGGGTGGACTCACCTCATATTGAACCTATGGATTAGGAATGGCATGCCACTTAAATTCATATGCAAGTCAAGGCAGGTGAGCAACTTTTGGGAATATAGTGTATACGTCATTATTTCTTTTTTTTTCAGACGTTCCCTTATGACATCAGTTGCGCGTCTTTCTGTTTACTGTTTATTCATAACAAGCGCAACTGAAACTGACATTGAGAAATATTATAGAGTCTCCATGGTGATCCTTCCAATGCCATACTGAGCCGCTGCCGTGGGTCAAACTCCCAAAAAGACGGTAGATTCATTCCTTCAGCTGCATCACAAAACTGCCCTCGTCTCGTTACAAACGCGACAAAAAGCGCAATACACAATATGACACATTAGTGAACACATTCTTCATTAAACTGGAGTTAAATAGGATGCCACACACTTAAACATCAAGGTGTCACGTTGTTTTCCAGGTGTGATGAAATGAACACAGGGAACACCTTCCAAAAACAGAATGAGTACAGAACTACTAATACGATGGTGGATGATGGTGAAACCGACTAATTACTGGAGTTGCAACAGCATGACTCTGGCCGCATATGGACACTCATTTGGTTGAAACATGGCATGTGCAGATGATCAAAAGCATGTTGCTGAGTTAATTCAGCCGCTTAAACCTCAAACTAACGTAAGCTTGTTTTTATCTCTCAGCTTAAAGTTACACTATTCCTTTGTCGGTGCTGATTAAAAACCAAACCTTTATACTTTACTGCCATTTATATATTGTTTAGATACTTAGTCTGACATTTCAGCCTTCACACAGTGCTTTATACTGTACTCCAACTCAGTGTTAACAACATTAACAGATTACATCATATTACATCAATTCAGTTGATGTAGATGGCTAGATAGATAGATAGATAGATAGATAGATAGATAGAACTTTATTAATCCCTCGAAGGTTCCTGGGGGAACTTAGTGTTCTCGGAGCAGTACACATTGTATAACACAAAATAAACACAGAATAAAAACAAAATAGAAAATACATCACGGAATAAAACAGTATATGTATATATAAATGTATAAATATATATACGATTTCCTGCCATAGTACATCTGTCTGCTCTTATTCTGTGCTCTTTGTATTTTTGCTGCTGTAACGCACAAATTTCCCTGTGGTGGGATCAATAAAGTCTTTTCTTAACTTATCTTATTGCTAAAAGCTTGATGAATGTATCCCTTTGTTACTGTTGATTTCCTTAATGAGAATTTTAAAGTATAAAGCATATAGTGGCAGATCATAAACACAATAAGGTGGCTGTAGATGTCCTAAATCTGGATTTCTCTCAGCTCGGGGATATATGACTCAGCTGATAAAAGGAACATGAAAAGAGCACGTTGCCCATGTTGAATTTAGAGATCTTTAATTAATTATAATTTGCAAATAACAATGAATTAACTATCTACGCACGCACTTGCTCTACACTTGAGTAGACGTGTGTTGAATTACATAGGAGACAATTGCCAGTGAATATCTTTGCTGGTCTCTATCTCGCTGACCTACACTCAGGCAAAGGCTCCCCGCTCAGGGCCACGGGGAAGAGACCCACCCCCACGCCAAAGCCAGCGGGGGGGCATGGAAGTCCTCTCATCCGTTCAGTGAAACCTGAACAGAATAGTTGGCTAAAAATAAATCTCTTCCACTGTCTGTCTTCAAGACTGGCATGCTGCTTCTGTGTGTAAGTTTACACGCGTGGACTACTCATGTGTGTCTGTGTGTGAGTGCGCGCCTGCATGTGTGTGTGTATGTGTGTGTGTTTGCACTTTAGATCCCTTTTAGTGAAGGCTTTGAGTTTTAGCTTTTCAACTTCAGACGAACCCTATTGGCAGATAAACAGTCCGCCGTGTCTCACTGAACCTGTGTGGAGGAGCATCTTTGTAACTGCCATTCTGATTCACAGTTAATTTTGAACAACACACACAATGAGGAACCTTTTTGCATTTGCCGTTCTAACATTTGCATAACAAGGCAAATTGTAGCCGAATTTGAAGAACGCTGGAGTCTTTCATTGTTGCTGGAGAATAAATCCAGATTTTTATTTTTTTTTTAAATTTCTTACCCTCTTGGCAACGACAAGCAGATTAAACAGGAGATTTACAAACATGCTCAGACCACAGTCTTCTCTGCGTCCAATGGCGTCCAATGGCTTTGACGCATTGTGTTTAACGAACTGTGTACTTAAGCATGCTTTAAAATGTAAATGTTAGTTTATATTTCCACTGTCTTCCCACAGGGCATGTACATCAAATCGACCTATGACGGGTTGCATGTAATCACTGGGACGACAGAAGGAGTAAGCACCAGCCTCTTGTTCCTCTCATTTGCTTACAGTACAATTGTGTAGAGTGAGATGTGTCACTTGTGGTTGTATCAGAATGTAAAGCGGTGGCTAATGAGTCGTCCTTTCTGTCTTGTCCATCAGTCCCTGGCTGACCGCTGTAAGAAAATCCATGCAGGGGATGAAGTCATTCAGGTCAATCATCAGACAGTGGTAAGACCGCATTCCATTCCCTTTAGGTTTAATTTGCCCGTCCTGTGTTTAGTATGCGTTTGAAGCTGCCTTGTGGTTTTTTTTGCACGGATTTCCAAAGGGAACGCTTAATGAATTCATATATGCTTGTTTGCACAGAAAAAAAGGTACGTGGATCACATTAGTGAGGTTTCCATCCAAATGTGTCACAAATTACAAGTGCACTTTCAGAAAATCCGTAAAAGAAGGTATGCATTTCTGAGTGCTTCCAACTACTAATGGACGTTTACAGATATAGCTTTGTAGAATGTGCATGGAGGTAATGGCTCCATGTTTTAACTGTCCATTTGATAGAAAACGCCAGGGCTAAGACTGAAACGATAATGAACAGTTATCAACGTCCTGTCCTTCTGAGTGACGGATGAAGTGCAGCGCTGCATTCAATGACATCTTACCTCTTACTGTTGACTGAGCAGCTGATCGACATTTAAACTCAGGTCTCGGATTCAGTTTTTTTTTTAAATCTATTTTAATATAAAATACCAAGGCTGACTTTGGCTTGTCGTTCCAAAATGCTAATAGATGTCTGAGACTTTTTGCTCATATGGCATCGTTTCCAACTCTTTTCTGTATGTTTCAAAGTCTATCAAGTTCTCTGTTTTACATTTGTGCATCAGCATTTCCCTCCTGCGATGGCACTTGTGTTGGTTTCTTGTAACAGTTTAATCAACATTGCTTTCGTCTTACCGTTCTACAGACTCAAAGATACTTCAGGTACATTTAATTACATTCATTTATTTATCTGGTGACTTTTGTTTTCACTTGAACTCGCGTTTTTATGAGGCATTACTATTTTTTTTTAGGACAGGCTAATTCAAATGCATCTATTTAGTGTACCGTGTGAATGTAGTAGCTGTATTCACATGCTCAGCAGGTCTTATTATTGTTCAAGATTGTGTCTGGAAGAGCTTTTGAAGCAACTTGTAGATTTACCATTCGTCGTTAGCATAAAAGAACACTTTAGGTGATATGTCGTATGCTTATGGCTCCAAGAAATCTATGATGAAAAGCAAACAATATTCATGCCATTTTTCTGTTAGCCGGTGCAGCACTCATTCTCCCACTCCCCCTCAGTGCACCCACACAAATGTTTTCTTATATTTTGTGTAATTAGACCTCTTCTCTGGACTGTGTTGGCGTGTGCAGACTGCGCTGGATTGACATGTCATTCAAGCACCAATTAAGTGTGCTGCATCTGCAAGAGTGGGATAAACCTCATTATTATTACTCTTATTATTATTATTATAAATTTGATCACCTCAGTGCAAATTCCATGCGGCTACCGCATTAGCAGACTCTAAAGACAATGAAGTAACACAGCCTGCTTTGCGTTAGTGTCCAGTGATTGAATTTAAATGCATTTGTCACGGCAGCGTCGAATGCAAAAACAGTTCAGAGTGTTTTACATAGATTAGTATAAAATCGGTGGAAATGAAAGCAAAAAAAAAAGTGTTTGATGGTGCACACTTAAATATAGCAGCCTTTGTCTAAAATAATTGCTACTTGTATGTGCAACAGCAAGACGTGTGATTATTATGCGGACCCAGTCAGGTTCATTTCAGTCAGTCAACTCACCCACTGAATGCAGGCAGTTTTATGGAGAATAAGTGCAAATAGAGACGTTATTGTGGTGTCAAGACTCTTTCATCTCGGCGCGAAGGATAATTTGAAGGCAACAAAAAGTGAGAGCAGAGTGGAGAGAGATGATGCACTGTGTTGTCAATCAAGAAGAGAAGAACACTCTGTATCTCAACAGGCCTCTTTTTTTCACAGTCGGTGTTTGTACTTGTCATAGCAGGAAAAGCAGAGGTGTAAATAATAGCATTAATGATGCCTACATTCTAATGGCTATTCTATCTGGGAAAATGAACCACCTAATTACACTTTCCTGTATGTTATTAATCACACCTCTGCTTAGGTTTAATTGTCAGTAGCTTCTCATCGTCGAACCGCGACGCTGATCTGTCGGTGTGTTTCTTGTCGACGGTTGTGTTTTGGGTATAATTTGTGTGTCGTATGGGATACAGTTACAGAGTTTGGTGGAAGATGCTGAAGTGGTGTAGGTGGAGGAGACGTGTCCTTCTGTTCTGTTCCGTCTGAGTGATGGAATGAGTTTGACAGCTTAAGTAGGTGATGGCAAAATGTAAAGTCAGCTCACACACCAGCTGATCGGAAGTGCAGTGCCAGTCACATTGAGTGACAGAACACATTTAATTCAGCGTGGTCGATAGTTGGGACAAATAAACGCTGGTGGATTGTTCATTTTTATAATGAGGCTGTCGGTTGGGTTAACTGTCCAATAACAGACCTCGCCTAAAATTCTTAAACATGACTAAATTGTCTTGCATTAAGCAAAGAAAAATCTGCGGAGAGGGAGAGTAAAGTTTGCTTCTCTTGATTTTTAAAAAGTTAAGTCTTCAAACTAAGTGTAGCCACTGAATGACAAAGAAATCCAAAACTTTAAGTGAGTTACTTAAGATAGACTTAGTACTACGGAAAGGTTGTCTCCCTCAGACTCATACTACTCTGCTGGGATATTATGTAAACTGCTCTTTAGCTCATTAGTGCCATATTAGAGGGGTTATATGTGGTATTAATAACAAAAGGGGGGAGTTGTGTACTGGGACACACTACAGGACTGACACCACTAATGAACCCACAACTCACTGTTTACGTCTGCATTTTGATATTATAGTAAAATAACACTGTGTCTTACAATTATCATCCTGTTGAATTGGCTTTTTGACAGAAAAGTCACAGTGAAACCACAAATCTCTTGTGGATGGCTGCTAAAGATCTGTCTGGACTCGTCCAAACAAGGCCAGAACTGTCGCAGTTTATTCTGAACTGTGCATTTAACAAATGGTGAACTTAACAAAGATAAAAACATCTCAAAATGGCTTGATATCTTCATAAACCTTATAATAAAACTCACTTGTGTAGAAGAAACAATGCAGTTTCAACAACAAACTGCATTCTTTTCATTTCCAACTGTGTCCAGTGGTGAAATCAACAGTGCCATGGAGTCACTTTTTTGACTCTAAAGGTCGTTTTTAGTGGTTTCTCATTTCAACTTGTCTCTTCCTGACCCTTTTGTTGTCAAAGTGGGAGACTGGCAGAATGACTCACTACTCCTTCTGGTGGTCACAGAAATAAAAAAATAAAAATGTTCATGGCATGCTCGTATAGTTTACCTTCAGAACTCTTTATTTTTTATGATTATTGTTTAACACTTTAATGATACATCATCTTGATCAGGTCTTATCTGAATACTTTAAATAAACTCTATAAGATAAAATTAGATATATTTTAAAAATTTGATATTTTTTAAATGAAAAAAAACCTTTTTCAAATGTTTTTCATTTTGCTCATAGAGAGTACTTTGGATAGCCTCCAACATTCCAACAAACAAAAAACAGTGAATAACACTTTAAATGTAAAAATGACCACACAAGAAAACAGACAAGGGATGAGACCATATAAAACTAAGACCATTTGGTTCAGTAGTCATCAGTAACACACAGACCACCCACTGGATTTTATCATCCCATTTCACAAGAAAGGAAATTAGGACAATTAGGAAAGCCGTGTGGACAAAAGGAAAGAAACCAGAGAAATAATTAATTAAAAGGAATCCTTTTAGCTTTGAATACATAATAGCACTATTTATATGTACTAAATATACTTATAATGTGTGATAGGGAACAGTCAAGCAGTCCTCGTGAAGCTTAAAAATAAGGCAGGGATTTTATTTAAGATAAACACTTATTGTGGTCTAGACATAATGCGTTGCTTTTTGAAATCTAGGATTAAAGCAGGTTTTGGAGTTGATCATGTCTTTAATGCGTGTCGTGGCTGTCGAGGTGACAAATGACTGGGAGAGGAACACAGTGATTGCTAGGTCAGTGCCTGAAAAATGCCTGTTTTCTCGGTCAGCGTGACTTGGAATATACTAGTCATTCTGCAACTCAGCCAAGCAAGAGAGAAGATATTTTCTCCCCAAACAGGACCTGGCATATTTGGTTCAGCAGCAGACAGTCTTTCTCATGGCGGGATGTTTTTCTTTGGGGTTTTTTTTGCGCCAAATGTCATCAAAACTGGGCTAAAGACTATTTACAAGACATGCAGCTGTTAATAGCACACAACATGAGAGCTCAGCACATCATTACAGCGCCTGCTTTTTGATGCCACTGGAGGTGTGCATCTGGAGCTGCCCTTTGGCGTCCAACTTTCCATTTTGACTCAAACATACATCCGCATCAACATGAAACGGTGTGGCTGGAGGCCGGACTTCCAACCGTTAGGATCCAAGCACATTATTAGAACAACGACTGTAGCAGCACCTTAAATGAAGTTTTGAACTAGGTGAGCTGAGCTTTAGAAACGGCAGACGCACAAATATTTGAGGCAGCACATGTTTTCCTCGCATGCAGGATTATCGCAAGTAATGAAGATTGAAACCAGGTACGAGGAAATCATTTAACAAAAAATGAATAGAAACAACAGATGACAGATGTTACTGACAGATGTGGATGATTCAGTGTGTTCGTTCAGGAATGCATTGGCTCTTTTACCTTCAGTAAACTGTAGTTTCTCAGATCGTCTGAAATTTTGCAGCTTTTATGAATCAAAGATGTTGACAGATTGTACTTTTCACTTTCTATATACACCATATATTCTCTTCTTTGCTCAATATGTGGCAATAACTCTGTTACTATTCATATCTCAAACATTATTTATTCAATAACTCAGTTATTATTTATTGGTAATAACTCAACTTTGGTTATTTATAATTTATAGGTATTTATTGGTTTTGTGTTTGTCTTGCATGTCTTGTCTGTCTTCATACATTCAGAGATTTTTATCAGATGTATCCCATTTAATTTCACATTACTATTTTTACATTTTTATATTGTGAGTGTACAGGGCAAAACTTTGGACACGCCTTCTCATTCAATGCGTTTTCTTTATTTTCATGACTATTTACATTGTAGATTCTCACTGAAGGCATCAAAATAATA
>JAPTHA010000007.1:13160060-13172385 GCA_029814585.1 Gymnapogon annona
ATCCCCCACTGCTACATTACACTCCATGTGAGTAGATCCGAGTAAATCCTGAGTCAAGAGGATGCGCAGAGGTCTAGTTTTCTCCGAGACCAGTTTAATGACAGCTTAGTGAAAGGTTATTATGGAATTGTGGCCTAATGATGACAAATAATGCTGTCTACCGGAGATTTATTGTTGCAGGAGGAAAAATCGAAAGGGAAAAAATAAAAATAGAACCTTAAAATACACACTTCCCTTTGCCAGATCTCTTCTCTCAGTCCAAATCTAAATCGCACACAGAGAAGCTGATGGTGTTTCACACTGTTATGGAAAAGTGCAACTACTAAGTACTTTCCATCCTTTCCTGTCACACACGAAGCAGAGCAGTAGAGTCGTATCCAGAATCTGATCACCAACTGGTAATTACAGCTGTCCGTCACACGTTCAATTCCCCCCAGCTCTCTGAAAAAGCCCAAAATGAGAGCACCACGGGGTACATTTTTAACATCCTGAAAACACAGACTATAAGTAGATGCACAAATCTCATCCACTCTCAGACTAAATTGAATTACGGTATTCTGAAAGGCCATTTTTTAACACAGTGATGCTCAAAAACTTTCAAGAACTGCAGCTTTGAGTTATTCTTGAAGTCAGTCTCTGTCAGTTATCGCTTTGGGACATTTTCAGTGTCAAAGGAGTGCTTCAGTGTTTTGGTTTTTTGGTCACACAAAACATGCTACATAAAAAGGAAACTATCGCTGGACACCCGTGATCCTCTCTGTGTCATTTGAGTAACTATTAGTCAAACGTGTCACGTACTTAATAAAATCTAGATGCCCTCTGTGTCTCCTGACATCAACCCCGTTACTCTCAGTCACTTTTGATATAGTGGACTTTTGAGCTGCATACCGTTGAGTGCTGCACCTCCTTGTGTTCATTCCTGGTTTTATGAAGGAGAGCTGCTAATATGTAAGCAGAATCAAAAAAAGGTCAGGGGATTATTGCTCAGTTTATTGGATTGACACTGAGGCCCATTCACTGTCCCTTGGAGTCCCTCAGGGCACTTGTCTAAGTGAGATGAAATTTCGTGTCTTATTTGATACTGATTTAACTCGTCAGTTGACTCCCTCTCTCTTACTCGCGCTCTATCTTTCTCTTCCTGTCTCTCCCTCTCTCTCTCTTTCTTTTTCAATCGAGATGTCATTGTGCCTCTTGGCAGTGTTTGGATGGTGAAGCGAGGAGGAATCCTTTCAGTCGATGTTAATGTTGAATCCTAAACAGGATAAAGAAACGTGCCTGCGGGTCCTTTCTTCTTGTCCTCATTTATCTATTGCTCCGCCGCTCACTTTCCCCACCGCAGCATTGTAAAGACTAGAGAGAAACACAAAACAGACAGCAAGTAAAGGGATATACGTTTCCAAGAACAGCCCAAAAGCTTCGGGACTTGCCACCCTCCTTCTCAAACACTAAAAAATGGGGGGATGAGGGGTGTGATGTGGTGGAAGAGCCAACAGAGGGCAGTGTGTGTAAACTGGAGGCAACGTCACACTCCTGGGAGTTCATTCAAATGATGCATGAGCTGTGCATCCAATGCTGTTGAGTTTGAGGTCAGTTCCTTTCCCTGGTTATTTACACAGAAAATGTGTCACTGAAGAGAAGCAGCAGGAACCATTGTGTTTAAGAAATCATGATTATGCAAACAAAGGATAACTCAACTAAACAGGATGAATCGTTATGATGAAGAGCACAAATAACACACAGGATTGAACTTTGTCAGTTAGCGGCAATGGAAGATATCCTTTATTTTCTTTCTAATTTACTCAGCTTTAGGAATATGTTACAAATATAGTGAATAATACTGTGCTATCGAACTGATGTTTCAACAAATAAATGTCTACCAGCTACTCATTTTTGGCTCCACTGATAGTTTTGCGTTATTTTAAGAAGATAAAATTATGTTAAAATCTCCATCTCCACAGATTCAGTCTTAATCCTTGGATCCTTATCAGTTCCTATCCATAGTTGGTGAATCAGTTTTAGTCTACAAAATATTTTAAAGAAAATTTAAAATGGATGCTGCAACCATCTGAACAAAAGGGAACCCACCCCTCATTTTCTCTTCTGCAAACCTCAGATGAATTTGACACAAATAAACGTACGTGTAATATCAGGAAATGGAAAGAGTCTACATTTGCCAGAGGCTTTACAAAGTCTTAAGCAACATGTTTCTTTCGCCCAAGCATTTTAACCCTTGAATCCATGTATGCTCCAAATTCAAGTTGCGAAAACTGAGCACAATTCTCGGTTTATTTTTTATTTTGATCTGAAGTGTCGGTGTGTGTTGATGTCTGCTCGTCCTTCTTCTCAGGCCAGACACGTGACTGCAGGATGCAGGCCGACTCTTTAGGAGATTTGTACCGGGCTCTGGAGCAGACCAGTTTGTCCACTTCAGCTGACCACAGATCAGCCAGTCGCCTGGAGTACAAGCGTTCATTCGTCCGTAGAGTGAATGATCCGCTGCTCAATGACAAGCTCCACCGTCTCCGCATCCTTCACAGTGCACTTAAGGTAAAGGCATATTTCTTCTTTGTCTACGCATGTGTGACACTGTCTTCTGTACAATAAGACAAAAAGCACCGAACAGATTATAATAGCTCATTAATTACACTCTAAACAATAGATAATGTTGTATAATGATAGTGATATCAAAAAGCATGCTTTCTTTGAAAATTGTCAATTTTGCGCATGAATTGACCCTTTAACAACAACAAACTCAGGTGCTGCAATTTTAATAGCAATGCATTTATGGGTTCTAAATTCTTAAACTTAATTACTTAACCTAATTTTCCTACAGAATGTCCCTCTTCAAGACACAAACCGATCACTGGGCTTCTTAGGCTAGCGTCTGAGGACCAGCGTGTCGGTGAAACCTCAAAAGTATCGCCTCTGCCTTTGCCTCACACAGCCAGCGTCCCTCTGCTGGAGACGAAAGGCACCAGAAACCACCCTTCACCTGCTCGGTTCCCCATCTCCACTCCTTTTTACCGCTCTTTCAGCTTTGCTCAGCGACCAGGAGTCCCTCTCATTCCAAACTCTTTTCATGGAAGTTAAACAAGATGTCTGGCTCTGACAAAACTACACTAATATTACAGAATGGCAGGGTTTAGGGCTGATAAATGAGCACTTTGTCAGGGACTTGTTGGAGCGCCTCATAATTCACCGCTCACATGCATGGCCACTTTCTCTCGTTTCTGTCAAATGCGTCTGAAGGTGATGCTGGAGTTGAGTTTTGATCAAAGATTTAAATGCAAAGGTATTTTGGATGTACACAACATTTTGTTATGCATGTGTGTATGATCACAGAGTATGTTTGTTCTATGAGTGTACAGGGTGTTAAGTATATACAGTATATTTAATATTACATGTATTACAGCAACAGTGACTACACAATGTTTTGGGGTACTTATACAAATTGTAAATCAAGTGCTGTGCCTCAGTGATTGTGAATGTACATTGTACTTTTCCAAGAGAAACAAGAGAAGGTATAGACAACAAGCTATTCCTCAAAACAGAGGCACAGAAACGTAATGCTTGGCAATAATGAACTAGAAATGTAAATTATAATGGAATGAGCAGATTAGTTGTCTATTTTTGTATGCATGCTGTCTACCTGATTGTTTGTAAAACAGTTTTTGCATTTCTAAGTGGTCTGGAAAATACTGGTGTCAGCTCCCCTACAACATGGTGTTTTTAAGAATTATTTTACCATTTGCCCCAAAACTAGCAGAAAATGCTTTTTTAAATGTTCACAATAAAAAGAGAAATAACTGTATTTATTAAGTGTTTAATGTACAAGCATGCTTTGTATAACTAAAACACATTACATATTGTAGCTACATTACTTTTTTTAATAAATAAAGTATGGCATTGGCACACTTAAGACTGAACTCAACATTATTATCGCGAGTTTTGTGTGTGATATCTTTTGATAAAAAAAGTTCTATTTTTTTCCCCAGTGTTCTCTGAATTGATATAATTTCTGAGTAAACTGAGCTTTTTGCAAACACCTCCATGATCAGTACTGTACATTAAATAGATGAAAGGTCATTAGTGATGTGTATAAATAAGAATGTGTCTTAATAACAACATTTTTCCAATGTAATGGATAAATGGCGAATTAATCAGATTGGATTATTTATTGGATTTTTACTTATCCCTCTGCACTTGTCAGTGATAGCACTGCAAATATAACCCTCTCCATCAGCTGTCAGTCAAGATAGACATTGTCAGTTACTGCCCATGAGCAAATTCAGTCCTCAAAGTTAAGTCAAAACATACTTCAAACTTTAAATGCTAAACAGGATAAGACAAGGCACAACTAACAGATTTTCAAAGACACTATTTTGTTTTATTAAACATAAGGTACTATGTTTCACAGAAGTATTTTTATTAAATGACTGTACAGATTTTTAACTAGGAAATTTCATTGTTCACAAGGAGAAATGAAAACTGTGTGACAGTCAGTTCATTACACACAAAGCCTTTGGGTTTGTTAACTAATGCTGCTGAGATCAATGCATTCAACCCTCCAAGTGTTTCTTCATCCCAAGCTGGTCCAATCCTGTTCTACTTAATGAAAAAACAAATGTTATTGAAAATAATGGGTAAACACAGGAAATGCTGTATTTTCCTTTTACACTTCCAAAGGCGTTTAGACTTCACAGAGACAGCAGGACACGTTTTAAATGCTCAGATTCATGCCTGTTTGCATTTTGTGTACTCATCTGCTCCGTCTCCTGAAAAGCTGCAAGACGCGAATTCTAATCACCTGGATGCTCAAACCATAGATGAGCGGATTAAAAATGGGAGGGCATATTAAAAAGTACAGCGATAAAAAAAGTTTTGTGTGGTAAGATATATAATTAATGTTGAATCGTCCTTGTGCTATCTCAAAAAAGCAGCCTATAGAATAGTTGATAATTGACAGTAGGTGAGGGATGCACGTCTGCAGAGCTTTACGCTTAGAGTTGCTAAATGACCATATACATATCCTGAGTATGTGTATATATGAATAAAAGACCATGAACAGCTGCGGAAGTGTATAAATAGCTACAGAGAGTAGTCCAATTATGTTAACAATAGATGAATTTGTACAAGAAAGTTGCACCAGCAAGTAATTAAGGCAATATATCTTATCTATAGGTTTCTTACAGAACTTCAGCTGAAGAGTAAAACCAAAAACAATAAGAAATGCCAGCACTGGATAAAGCCACATGCATAGAATCAGTTTAACCAGTCTCTGGGACATAATCACATGATAAGATAGCGGATAACAAATAGCCACATACCTGTCGTAACTCATAACTGCTAGAATGGTAAACTCAGTGATTGCATAAGTGTGTATGGCATAAATCTGAATCTGACAAAGTGACAGGGATATCTCATGTGAGTTTGACAGAATGTTGCTCAGTACTGCTGGTAGTAAAGCGGTGCCTCCGAAAAGACCATTTACAGCCAGGTTACACAGCAGCAAATACATTGGCTCGTGCAGAGTTTTATCATGATACACCACTCCAATTAACATCGAACTTTCAGCAATGATGATAATGTATATAATCAAGAACAGTAAGAAATATAGTGGCTTCATGCTGCTCATGTCATAATATCCAGAAAGATATACATGCGTTATTTCAGATAGGTTTGCCATGCTGACATGTATTCAAGTGCATGTGCCCCCCCATACCAACAGCTATTGACACTAGCAGCCTTTATACCATGGGCCAATTTTCCCATGTGAAATAGAGTCATATGATCTCACCTGTAGTCCAGTCATTTCAGTACCACAATAACATCATAAACTAAAATAATATATTGTGTATATTAATGTTAAATATTGGCAATACTAAATAAATAAAACATAGTTAACTTTAAAAAAGTATGTTTAAAATCCATTACATCTTATGACTTGTGTAACTAATAAGTCATTAGATGTTTCATACTGAGGGGGATCTAATCTAATATTACTTTCAACTGTTATACGTGTTTGTTATCTGTTACATGTTTGTAAGTTATCGAGTGTGGATAAAATCTTTTATGTATCTAATTAATCACATTTCACTGAAATTTGCTGATCAATATTATTGTTTGTTTCATTTGTGTTCCACCAGGGTAACTCAGTCTCCAGATATTTCCAACAGGTCAGGTATGGCCTCGCTTCCATTATTAATGAGTTGCTAATTGATTCCTTGGGGAGGTAAAACACTGACCACTAATGAGGATGTTTATCCATTTTGTTACTTGTGGACATGCTTCCTGTTTTTCCCTCCTACTCAAAAAACAAAATAATAATACAGTATTAAACCTGAAGCAGCTGTGCAGAGATAAAGAGTGAAACTACTACAAAATACAACGTGGCGATGAAATTTGTAGCAGTAGTAGTGGACTACGTGGCCCACAATGCTTTACACCTAGCTGTTGCATGGAACTTCATTAAACACAGTCCATTGTGTCCTTATTATAAAAAAAATACTTCCAGATAAGTGTGTGTAAGATTACATGCACTTTTGTTATGGGGCTTAAAGCCCTTTACACTGACTCACATCGACCCGTTCACACACCAGTGGGCGGCTGATACATTGGGCGCAATTTAGGGTTCAGTGTCTTGCTCAAGGACACTTCGACATATGCACAATTGGAGCCAGGATTCAAACTGCCAACCCTTTGGCCCTCGGGCAATCCACTCTACCAACTTAGCCACAGCTGCTGTGATTGATCAATGCGTGTAATAGACGAGGACTAGAAACATTGAACTTGTTAACAGCGAACTAGAAATGTAAAACACAACGGTGTGAATAGAATAACTGTGTACAAACATGTTGGTCTCAACATGGTCCCTGATATGAGACTAGACAGAGATCTCTCCCTGTTAGGTCACTGAGGTAATGGGTGAGATGGTGCCAGTGGTGTTATAATCTTCTCCTGTCACCCCATTGCATTCTGTACTGAAATAGTGACCTGTGTCTCTGCCACTCATTGATTGCATCACTGACCAGGATGTGGGACGAAGAACAAAGACACCAAGTTGACTTCACAGCACTTTGAGAGAGGCAGTGGTTTGCAGGATCCCAGGTCAGGTGTGTACTCCAGAGGCCCTGGTGCGCACAGGTACACACCACGCTGGCTCTGGTGCTGCGTGGGAGACTGCAGGGGCTGTGGTCATAGAGAGCCACTGCCACTGGTCTGAGGACAGTGGTTCAACCAATAATGAGAAAATTAAAAAGACACCACTGAATGAAGCCCAATCGAAAAAAGCACAGCGCACACACACACACACACACAGTGTATTTGAAAAAATAAAACCTCAATCCTAAAAACAAACTTCTGTTAGTATAATGTCCTCTCACAATCTTTTTTGTAAATATGACTTTTAGTAGATTTGTCAACTTTTATTTATTTATTTAATTTCTTTACGCATTTAGAAGACGCTTTTATCCAAAGCGACTTACAGGATCAAATATGTAAAATTTTATTTATAATTATGTGTACTATTTTTAGCACAAACAAAACACACACACATGCATACACACACACACTTACGTACATATTTCCCTTCTTCTGTAGTTCATAAGGTAATCATTAAAAATAATATTCATCTGGCAAATACCTCACTAGATTGTTAAAACAATGTCTGAAATAGTGTCTTGATGTGATTTATGTACAAAACATAACATTGTGCCGACATATTGTTGATTTTGACGGTAAAAGCACTTGAAAAAAGCCTGAAGATACATTAATTAAAAGGAAATCAACAGACAAAGGTATTCATTTTCATCTTTTATTATGAATATTCACATATATGAAATATACAGACACAGAAACATACAGATCAAGCAGTGTGCATATTTCCTACTGAGATTCTGATGGTTAGAAATGTGCTGTTCCATCACATCACACAAAAGAATGGTCAACGCAATGGAGGTAAAACACAATATCTTTGTTTTCATAATGATCAATGATAATAAAATAAATAAATAAACAGGGCCATCTGTCCTCATGCATGTGTGTACAAGGGGGCCAATGGTTACACTCTTTCTTCAGTATGATGTATATTACTGGGAATAACATGTTACAATGACATGTTTTAATAGTATGTGTATAGGTAGTATATAATATGGCAGAAAGGCATTCTAAATAATGTTTTTAAATGTTATATATTCTATTTTTTATTAATAATCAGCATGATTTTTCACTCTGATCTTTTAACGTCTGTGTTTATGGTGACACAGTAAAATCTGTCCAACGACTATATAGATGAATTCTCAGCTTTTGGGTCATTTCATTTCAATAAATATATGATGAAATTTCACTTCATATAAAGCACCTTCATTAAAAAATAAATCACTGTTTAATAGTCACCGCCTTTTTAATCTTTGTTGGCTGGATTTTGTATCTGATTAACAGCTTCAGTATCTGAACTCTCACTATCTGTGTTCCAAGTCCATACAGCACCGGGTTAGTTAACGGGGGCATGATGACGAAGTATAACGACAAGACGATCCGTGCCTCAAGAGCAATGTAACTCATGTCGAATCTAGACTGGATTATCTCAAATAAAGAGCCTATGGTGTAGTTGAGCAGAGATAACAAATGTGGAATACATGTTTTAAGGGAATTGCCTTGAGATTCTTTGGATAATTTCCAACAGACTCGTGAAATGTGCGTGTAAGACACAATGATCATCAACAGCTGAGGGACAACCATTAAGAGAATAAGCACAAGTCCCACGATGCTGATGTAGGTATTTGTGAAACATGCATTTTTCACAAGCTCCATATTCACGCAGTACATTTTAGGTATGGATTTCCCACAGAATGTCAGCTGTATGGTTAAGGAGTAAAAACAAGCAAATATAATTAATGGGTATAGAATCGTTAGCACTACGAGTTTGCTTACACGTGAGTTGGACATGATGTTGTGGTAATATAGGGGGTGACAGATAGCAACGTAGCGGTCATACGCCATGAGAGATAAAACACAGAACTCAGCACTGGCATACGTGTGTAGGAAATACACTTGAGCCAGGCACCATTTTCTAGCTGCTTCGTAGGTGTCAGATAAGAGCAGAGACATAGTTGCAGGATACAGCGCAGTGCTGCCGTATAGTTCATTGAGCGACAGCAGGCAGGTGAACACGTTCATCGGCTGATGCAGTTGTTTGACCCGATGTATGAGGGTAATCAGCAGTAAGTTTAACATGACAGTAATCACATACAGGAAGAGAAACAGAACAAAGAACTTGTGTTTGTGGTTTTGGAAGGCCACATAGGCAGTCATATTGAAGGTCAGCGCTGTTCTGTTATCCATCTTGGAGGGAAAGTCTGAGAAGACACAGAAAAATAGCAATACTGTTGGAGTAAACACATCAATCAATCAAGCACGCAAACTTTATTTGTAATGCACTTTTCATCCTTATATATATATATATATATATATACAGTATATATATACACACACACATATACATATATGTATATATATATATATGTGTGTGTAAGGATGTAGCACAAAGTTTAAGCCTTTTTTAATTTTGGTAAAATTTCAATATATTTCATGTACTTTTATCTTGTCAACTCCTATTAATTAGTGTGTAGTCATATATTAATGTGTTTGTTCCTTGTCAATTTTTAACTGATGTGAAGCACTTTGAGCCCCAATTCTTGTATGGAAGGTGTTGTGCAAATAGTTTTATTATTATTATTATTATTATTGTGATTAAAGTACTTCACATGAGAAGAATACCAATTATAACAAAAAATAAATACATGAAAAAATGTAAGAATAAATGTAGAAGAGGAAAAAAATACTATGCATATTATGACAGATTTACATATGGTTGTAAAAACACTTTCACAAAGACAGAAATGATTAAAGCATTTCCACAACGGTGTTTTACTCTTACTTTAAAATTACTAGAACAAATGTGCTGTATAAGCTGTTGAGTCAATGGTTACCTGTTCGAGGTCTCATCTCTGTGCAGCGAAGGGTCTTCTCCAGCGTGCATGACCTTTTAAGTTAGCATGAGGTGGGCTGTTGGGATGGCAGTGACATGGACTGAAACCTGTTTTTCCATTGGTGTTGCAATGGTTACCAAGCCATGTTGCTACACCCTTCACTTGATGAGTTAAAGGAATGGCAACTCTCGACTGTCAACTGTCAATAATCATAGGCATTCAGGTTATATATTTCTGAACTAAACTGAAGTTATTTATGAAAGATCTCTGAATGTTCTTTTGCGTGTTGAAATTAACTGATTGGGTCACATGTTTACTATGATTTGAATTCCGAATGGTTTGAGCCAAAAAGACGGTTTGAGATTTGGTTTGTTAGAATATTTATACAGTCCGAGTTGTTAAAATACAAATACTTAAAAATATTTATGAACATGCGCCTTCGCCCTTGAGAAGCTGGGATCTTTTCAGTTTTTTCGTGTTTATTAGCGTTGGTTTAAAAGACATTTGACTTGTTTCACTCTGAAAACATAGAGAAAAGTTTGGAGTTGACATTATTTACACAACATTATGGTATTATTTTACTGGTTTGGCCCACTTCAGATCAAGTCGACCTGAATGTGGCCCCTGAGTGAAATGAGTTTGACACCCCTGCTTTAAACGCTTTGAATGCTTTTCTACACAAATGCATGATTATTCTGACACCTGTGCGTGTGTGTCGTTGTTGCTGCCAGGAGAGCTCACGTTGTTATAATGAGAAGCTCATCTTGTTAAAATGAGGAAGATTTTTTATTAGAATGAGAAACTTGCTGCGTTATAATGAGAAAGTTAACTTGTTATAGCGAGATAACTTTCTAGTTATAATGAGGAAAGATGCTTTTTTTCACACTTGTGGCAGTTCTGCGCTTTCGTATGTTTATATTCTTGACAACTTTAGATTCATTCACATTCCTACACCTTAAAAAAGTTCCAATTTATTTTAGGTGATAACTCATACAGTTTGCTGAGATGGAGTCACCTCTACTGTAAATGTTCACCTGCATCCATCAGCTGTATATTTTACCCACATAAATTAAATAAGTATATGTCATGTATGGAAATCAACAAAATTCCAGTGCACAGGATTGATGGGGAACATAGAGCATTTATTAACCAAAATACACACCATACCTACACACACAGAGAATAACAAAACACACCATTAAGAAATCACACCTGACACTACAGGCGAAACAGACTTCTACATGAAAATCAAGCGAGACTCCAGAACAGTGTCCATGTGAATGAAAATGTGAAACTCTATGGAATATGGGGTCACATTTCCACTGGATCCTCAACTCTGTCTACTGGTGAATCTAACTAAAGTCAAACTGTCAAAGTGTGTGAAGAAACTGACAGAAATTCTGTTGAGAATTGCTAAGAAATGTATAAATAGGAAATTGGAAATTTCGCAAGTGTGAACTTGGAGAAAATAACCTACTAGATGAAAAAAGAAGTAGGATGTACAACAAGATATGGAACCATTTTATAAATTATGTTGAAAATTTGCCAGCACACCACATAGGTTCAGCTCTATATACCCAAGCAGGGCTTGTAGGACTTAGGAGATCAGAGGTCTACATATGTCTCTCTGTGACTCATGCGGTTCACTCATTTTTGTGTTGTTTTTTTGTGTTTGTCATTGTATCTGTTTTATGTTTTTTGTGCTCTTTGTGCGTTCTTTTCTGTTCTTTTGTTTCTTCTTCGGTTGTCTCTGATCCTGTCATCATGGGTTGTCAATGTCATCTTGTAGTGTATGAATGTACCTGTAATATTGTCTTGTGAAAGATCAAAAATCAAATAATATAATACAAAAAGAACTGATGAGATCTTTATGGTTAAAAGTAAAATTGTCAGTACCTCAGAAAATACATTCGAACTTGCATTAGTTGTTATGTCCATGAGCAGAATGGTGGCATGCATCTGGTCAGCATCATGGAGTGACATGATACTAAATGTGCTCCTATAGTGAGTGCTGGATATTAGTGTCCACCTTCCTAGAAGGAAAGTCTGAAAAATAAAATAATAAAACATTAGCAAACTTCACCAAGGAAACAGTTAAAGTAAGTAAGATATGCGCCAGCACAGTGATACTCAAAATAGAAATTTTTAAAAAATTGTCTGCATGCATTTAAATAGTTTGCATACTGAGGTGTAGTGTCACTGGCATTATATATATAAATATATATATATATATATATATATATGGGTCATTCCACAGAAGTGGTGAAATGTTACGAGCAATTATTTGCGGTAAAATATATTAAAAAGCATCCAATATTTACAAACAACAATTTCGT
>JAPTHA010000007.1:13174368-13190325 GCA_029814585.1 Gymnapogon annona
CCATCATTCTGATCCATGGATCTACACATGATGTATTTAGACCAAAACACATACAACTGTATCACCTGAACATAAAGGCACGTACAACACAGTCATATTAGTCTACTGAGTACACTAATAACAGAGAGGCGGGGGAGATGGCGTCGATTGGATGCGGCGGCCGACCCAGGTGTGCGCGGTGCGGCAGTCTGACCCGGTTCCGGCCGGCATCAGGGTCCGCATGGTCGATGCACCGGACACGCACGTGCGCTGATGGCGCGTACTTGTCGCGGTGCACCAATCGGTGCACGGGGTTGTGGCGGCGCACTGATCACAGAGCCACCCATGGGTCCATGTGCCAGGGGTGGGCCCGGGTCCAGCTGTGGTCGATGTGATCTGCACGGTGTGACCGAACGTCCGAGGTCCGTGCATGTCGGAAGTATTTCATGAATATATTTTTAACAGTAATATAAACTTACTTTTGGCTGGCTCTAAACATATTAATACAATGTCAACATTCTACACTTCTATTAGGTCTTAAAAAGGTCTTTGTATTTTTGTACAGGAATACAAAACACTTTTCAAATCATGCCAGACATGGAAGAAAATAAACCGTAATACATTTAGAGTCATTTCAAAGAAGTTTTGAAAACACCAGTCATGGCCAGACGGTTGCACCACATGATACTTTGACACTTTAAATAACAAAAAAATGACAAATAACTACTGATTTTTTACATTTTGAAATGGGTACCTATGTGGGAGAGATACTACATTTATATGGTGTATTTTTTTTATGTATTTAAACCTTTCGTAACATTAGACTTAGACTTCCTTTATTGTCATCACACAGACACACGCAGTGAATCTGGTAACGAAATGTCATAGAGTTGTCAGCTGATAACACAAATAAATATGGAAAATAGAAAAGTGCACAGTTGATTAAATTAATCCAAAGCCGAGAGTAACTGCAGTGTAAGTATGACAACACACACAGTCAATATAAATAAGAATAAATAAGATGGACAATGTAACAGCGTAAACAGTACTATAAACAGTGAAGTACCGCACGTCAGCATTAAAAAAATGCTACGTCACGTCAATGACCCATATGCAGTATTTGCAGTATATGTAGGTATGTGTGTGTGTATGTAGGAATGTAATTATATATGCTTTGCTTATACGTGCTTACTGGTTTATTTATTGACACATGTCACAACACATCCACAAATGCATACTGTGTATGTAGTGCAAGAATCCAATTCATGTACAGTGTATCTTCTGCTCTTATTCTCTGCTGTGTATTTTTTGCTGCTGTAACGCACAAACTTCCCCGTGGTGGGACAAATAAAGTTCTATCTAATCTAATCTAATCTAATCTAAAATATTATGTCACAGTGATTAATAGACCTGCCTCCATGCTGATGTGTTTGGGATGTAACATTATTTAGAAGACAACTGAGTTAAACTAGTACTACTTTTGTGTTCTACACACCAACAGACAGGATGAAAGTGTGAGAGACAACATTAGCAAGCTAGTACTTTACCTGTTTACAGACAGGTCCGTCCATTTGGTACATTCTTGAAAATAAAGAATCTCCCGCTGGGCTCAGAAAGAGCAAAAAGCCGCAAAGAACACAGGAGGAAAATAAAGTGGATGACGGTGAAGAAAAATCTTTTTTTCAACATCCAGTCAATTTAGAATGCACCTGGAGGAGGTAGTTGTAATTCTCAAACAATCAATGCAATACTTTTGTTAAATCCCTTAATATAGGTGGAAAGTCTACACTTTAGTCATATGTTGCCTGTGACATTCAAAGTCCTGTTGACATTCAGAGGCCAAATGAGTGCAACAAAACAGTCAATCAGCAAAAAAAAGGAATCCTAATCAAGGTAAAGTATTTTACACTCTTTCATGAAACTTGTTGAATACATTTTTGAAAATAACAGTGCATTAGCTTTAATTATTTATTCAACCCTATTCCGACAATTGCACTTGGATCTGTCTCCCTTTTTACAGCGGATTTTACGTACATTTTAAATAAGCTGAAGTAAAAAAAAAAAAAAAAAACACATCAGCAGTTCTTTGGGAATGTTTGCCATTTGTCTCGTGATAACATTTATCACGAGTTGAACACAGTGATGTAGTTTCCCTTAATGTGATTATGAAAGGCACGCTCGCTGATTATTCCATAATAAAAAGCCTACTGACAAGTCTGTTGCTCCTCATTATCTTTTTCTCCTCCCCTTGGACCCAAATAAGCACAAACCAGGAGCTGATCATCATTTGGGACCAACTGTGACAGACGTAGCCATGTCTTCTTTTCGGGTGGTGGTGTTGGCACTTGTGGTCTTCTTCCTGGTTAATGGTAAGTGTACAGATTTGTTATGAAATTGTTCTGGTCTTATAGAAAAAGATCTCCGAAAAGTTCTCACCAGCATGCGCCACTTTTGATTCCAGTGGTTGAAAATGCGGCGGCGTCCTTTCCGTGGTCCTGCCCCAGTCTGAATGGAGTGTGCAGGAAGGTGTGTCTGCCAACAGAGCTCTTCTTTGGACCTCTGGGCTGTGGAAAGGGCTTCTTGTAAGTTTTCTTATTCTGATGTTTATGTGGAAATTTTGAGCACTTTATTTGGGGAGAAATTATAATATGTTCTGTTTGTAATTCTCAGGTGCTGTGTATCTCACTTTTTATGAGAGACAAACACCATGATGTGGGAATGAATTCCTGCTTCTCCAATGCACACCTTTGAAATGTGACTTGACCCCGACACTGAAGGCAGATACCGTGGTGAAGAATCTGATCAAATGCATGTTATGGCTTTGTGCAACAGAGATGGACTTCACCACCTGTTGTTCTATTCACAGATTGTAATGCACTCTAATGGATGAAATGCAGTCTTTTTTTATGTATCTACAGTACATAGATCTTTATTTGCCTTTTTGACGAATAGCGGTTTTAACATTCAAACACTTGTAACCATCTTGATATTTTCTTCCTTTGTGTCCAGTTTTTGTGGGAAGACCAAAACCTTTGTATTAAAACATGTGGTTTTGACCATGTGTTAATAAAAGTTGGAGAAATTCCCACCATTGCAGGTCATCACTGATTTATTCTGCAAATATGGTTTGTTATGATGAATGGGCCGTCGAGTCTGACTCAAGCCACATTGTTACAGCAGAAAATCTGCTCTGTTCATATGAAAACAAGTTTAAATTACTGTATTTCTGAACAGAATGCTGTGAATTATCTTTATGCTAGCAAACTCGATGTTTACTCAATCAAGTTCCTTTTAAGATACATATTTTCATTATGTGCACAATCATTTGAATACCACTTTAAGACACGATGACATTTTAATGCCACAGAAACACAATTTAGGTCTTAAGGGTAACAACTCATGCATTGGGATCATATAAGTCACAGCTGCTCCAACAAACACAATGTTTAACAACCCAGAGGAATAAATTGATTTATTTCAAATTTGTCAATGTATTTTCTTATGCTATTTACAGTGAAAATTCCGACTAATGATCATGGTTCTTGTGTGTTTATTACTAAGCATGAGCTTACAGCTCATGGACTTTCTGCTACATTCACTTGCGGATGCAGTTGACATTTTCTTACCTATCCAACAAGAATTGAAAAAATTGTCAGTGTTGCTGATATTTGCTTTTCAAGATACAATATAGTTTTTATCTTTTCCTACCAAGAATACATCTATTAATAGTTACACCCATGAACAAGAAACACAAGGTTTGCAAAATCTCTATATAAAAAAACTGTTTTTGGGAGCCTAGATATGCGTGGAATTCTCTTACATGCCATCTCTTCTCATTCCATGTCGCATTGAGGCAGATTCACTCAGTAAAAACAAAGCATGCGAAGGTCCTGCCACTTGAGGGCAGTGTTGAACAGAGTTTTCAACTGTAGGTCTGGCTCTGAGTCCTTTGTTTTGGCAAGACCTGCATGTTTCTGTCAGAGTACAAATGTGGTTATTGGCTGTAGCTGATGTGTAGACTTCGTGTCCTGACACCTAAGGGTGTAAGGGTGTTAAAAAATGACTTGTTGTTTACCTTTTAAGTGTTTGCTTCCTCTCATACTACTACAGTTTTTCTTATTATTAGTATTACAATTAATAATAATAATAATTGTAACAACATACTGAGATAGTAGTAATTGATGGTGAGCTTTTTATTTTATTGTTATTAGAAGAAGAAAGCTGCATTCGTGTGATTTTTAAAGGGAAAATATCACCCTACTTCAAAATTAGTATTACAATTTCGTGATCTAGCCATATTAGATTACTTAATTGTTAGCATTTTCTATTGAGTGTGTGAAAGTCACTATCACTTCTTGAGTTACATGCCTCAAACGCATTTCAGAATGATAAGGTATCGCATTTCATTAATGTTTTAATACCGTGTTATGATTAATTCTATTACAATGTTTTCACTGCTCCTTCAGTTTTTTGTCTAACTGCGGGTAAGCAGGAAGAACTTGCACCGTCTTAATATGCGGCTCGTTCCGTTGTAGTGACATTTCCCAGTCGCTAGGGGCGCTGTGAATGGGGGAGCTGCTGAGTCAGTCTGCTATTACCACAACACGAAGCACAGCCAGGAAGCAAGACGAACAGCAACAACAACAACAAAACAAACCTAGCCAACTTAGCAACCAGCTGACTGCACCTCGAGAAAGCCGAGAATACAGAGTGCCTCCTGCCACCTTCAAATATAACAGACGCAACTATATTTACCCCTCATTAGTCATGTATGATACAGTGTAGAAGTTTTTTACAGAAGTCATCTGTCACGCGGAAGACTTCAGCGGAACTGTTATCTAATGTCAGCTAGCAGTAGCTTTAGCTGAGCTTAATCCTTCCTGTTGTTTTCTCGTAAAATCACCTCACACTCGAAAAATCAGACAAGTTGTGAAGACCAAGTATAACGTATTTACGCGGTGACATGTAAGAAATCTAAATAAGTCTAGTGGGACAACCCAAGACGACGACCTGAACTGTGACGTTACTCCTAGGAAATACGGTATGTGGCTAATGTTACACCCAACGAAGATTATGTTTGGTACAATTCATTGGTTATTTGTTATGACCGTCCAAGGTCTTCGACATTTCAACTGAAACCATGTCATATAATTAATCAAATACTAATGTTAATCCATGACATCACTTTTAATAACGGAAATTCTCTTCAATTGAGCCTAACCAGCTAACCTTTAGCATTTTGTCATTTAGTTATCCCAATGAAACGACTTTATTCATATTTTAAAAAGTCGAAAAAAACAACGTGTGGTATCTACAAGAGAGTGCAAATAGTGCTCCGTCTTTACTTCGGTCAATTCTTAGCCTATGAAATTCATATCCTGTATACGTAGTTTCATGTAATAAACAAGTCATCTAGTTCAATATACTGATTTTTTTTGTTGACTGTGGAAATGTGACTGGCTTCAAAAGCCCCTTTCACTACTGATTAGGGATTGGTTATCAGCTAATCTTCTTGTACTTTGCTGTTTATGCACAGTTGTATTATTTACAACTCAACTAACCCTACTCCTGAACTCACTGTATAATAAACGTGTTGTCACTATACTGTAAACCAACACATGTAAAACTGGGTGTGTTACAGTTAATTATTGAAATATGAATGAAGTTTTATGAAAATGTACATTTGGCACAAACGGGAATAGCAGAGGGGTGTTAAGTATTTTGGAGCCGATTATGCACCATGATTAGCAAGAGATAATAAGCGAATAATGAGGAATGGTGCAAACCCAATGTTCAAAGGTCCTCTGCCCTACATTTCCATACTGATGAGCCAGTTTACAGCTCCTTGTTTACGTACTTGCACATATGTTGTTCGTCTGTACTATCTTATTTCATCCATATTCGATGCGTAGAAGTAAACAAACTGCAAATTTAACTTAAGCCTTAAAAGACTGAAGCACTATCCTTCTTCTTTATCTTTTCATCATTAATTACTTGTTACTGTTTTTTTTTTCAGTACAACTCTTAAACAGCAAGTATGATGCCCTTCAGTTTCTGGAGTGTCACAATCCTGATGCTCTGCGGCATATTGGTTTCCTCACTCACTCATGCCGTCATCTACGCTGTAAGTAATCTTGGACCTTTGCTTAATAGACTGAAAAAAGCTACATGTGTCATACAATTCTTCAGTTTTATTTCGGTTAAAATTTTCACATTAAGTAGAAATTCCATGTTTTCAATTTTATTTCATGATGTTTTTGGCAGCATTTCAACAACCGGACCTCCTCATTGTTTGAGGACCTTCCTGCCTTTTTTGGATCTCCACTTCCTAATGACGGCCTAATGGTGAGAGTGGAGTTACATAATAGCGTGCAAGTATATACCGATGATATATATTTTACACTTGGTTTACTTTTTTCTCTTTTTCAAAGGGAATATTGGTGGTAACCCGTCCACTTAATGCCTGTGCACCAATAGACCCCGCACCTCCACTGCCATCGTCCTTTGATGCCAACACTACCAAAGTAATAGCTCTCATCAGGCGCTATGATTGCAATTTTGATATAAAGGTCGGTATTCATTGTGACTGTCTGTAATATTTAATATATTATATTTCTATGTATTATATTTATATTATAGAATATATTATATTTAATATTCACTTTGTTGAAAGAAACAAGTTGAAAATGTATGTGCTGGGTTTTTTGTTATTTTTTAGGTTCTACGTGCACAGCAAGCTGGATTTGATGCAGCAATTGTGCACAACATGTATTCAGACAATCTTCTGAACATGAACTACAGCAATGGTAAAGTTTCCATGAGGCATCAGCAAAATCTTTTAGAAACTAGTGTGGCAAACAGTGAATTTTAATTAAAAGTACAATCGAATGAATGTGGAGTGTAGAAACTTGAGAATTTAACACCCATAAAAGTATATGAGGAAGGGGCATTTTAATTTGTTTTTGCAGTTGATTCGTCATGATATTATTGTTAAAATATACCCTCCGTCACACCCTAAATAATAATAATTATTATTACGATGTAAACTCACAGACACGGGAGTTTGTGAGCCACAAATACTGTTTTTTGTTAAACTATTTTTTAAACTTTAACACATGGAGCACTTGAGCAGAAACAGTATCATAATTATTAGTTCCACATCTCTTTGAAAAAAATCCAGAAATCTCTTCCAACCTAAAAATGAGCTGGCTGTGTTTAGAGTTTCTACTAATCAACTAATTGACCATTTATGTACATCCATAATACATACAAAAAGAAACAAAAAATATCAGTAAAGTTTTGGTCTGCATGTAAAATCTGATGCTTACGTTTTTGGAATTGAGACTATAATATGTTGTCAGTATAGATCAATAACTCATTTATTAAGCATCAGTGGAGTCGTGATGAGTGTTTTAAATACTAGATTAGCTACTAGAGATGCAGAAGTAAGCAGGAAATGAGTCCAAGAACCTACATAGAGGTACTGTTCTGTTTTTTTTTCTTGTTGCCATTAGTATTAGTAAGAGATACGATTAAGTATTGTGTGGGTTATAATTATGAATAATGTGGTCTGATGGGTGTATTTTCTTGGTTTTGCACAGAAACTATCGCTGAGGAGATTCAGATTCCCTCTGTATTTGTCAGCTACTACGCCTCTCAGTTTTTAAAGGCTTACATTATCCCAGAACAAGGGTGAGTAAGAATATTCAAGGGTTTTTCATTACATTGATGACCTTTGAAATAATATTCAAATTTTTTCAAAAGATTGATGACCTTTTGAAATAATATTTTAAATGTGAGATTCCAAGGAGTTACTTGTCTGTAGAATTTTAGGTTTGCATGTTCTTTCAATTTGACAAGATGTCCACCTCCAGTGAAATTAATGTTTGAAAATGAAAATGTTTCTTTTTGATTTCCAGGTCTTACGTGATCATAAAGCCAGAGTCTGTTTTCCCCTTTACATATTACCTTATTCCTTTTTGTGGGGTAGTTGGAATGATCATTCTTGTGATGAGTATCGTCTTGGTAAGTATTACATTTGATGATCTCTGCAAGGGTTTTGCATAATAATTCTTATTGTACTGACATATTCTTTAGCCCTAAAAGACCTAAACAACCATTGGCAACCAAGTGCATCTATGGATTTAACAATGTTGAGCATTGTCAATACATGTAAATAAGTAAAATGCAGTCCCTCAGCTTTTCAGTTGCATCAGATATGACTCATCTCAACATTCAGAGGCTCTGCAGTGAATAATTAAACACTCATGCTCTGCTACAGTAACTCGCCAGTATAGCACACATAGTTTCAAACAACTAGTTTGACAGTGGTTGTAGAAGTTTGCAGTTACACTATGTGTTGCTTGAAAAATACTTTTACAGTGGTACCTCTGCTTAGAAACATCTCTACATATGGAATTTTCAGGTTACGAAACGCCTCAACGGGAAAATATTACCCCTTGTTACGAAAGAAATTTCAGTACACGAAAGGAAAAAATACAGTATGCGCTGCTACTCACAGCTCCCAGAATTCACCAAATGTAAACAAACTGGTGGCTGCTCTGCCATTGGCTATCACCTAGCATCTTCCTGCCATCCCATTGGCTAGGAGGAGGGGAACTATGTGTATGTGTTTGTTTTCCTGTCGGACCACGAAGTATTCGGACAGCTTTCCGTGTGTGTACAGTACTGTATTAACTTTTATTCACTATGGACCCCAAGAAAGTGATGGAGAAAAGTGGACAAGTAGAAAACAAGAAGAAGGTAGTTTTTTGTCCATACAAACAAAGCAAGAGATAATAGAAAAGTATGAAAAAGGGATGCGTTTGATTGATCTCGCCAAAGAAAATGGCCGTAATGCATCTACAATCAGCACGGCATTAAAACAAAAGCAAGTCCTAAAAGCTACAACTCCTTCCAAAGGCCTCTCTGTCATTTCGAAAGGAGATCGGCAGTGAACGATGAGATGGAGAGGTTGTTACTTGTGTGGAGAAAGAGCTGGTGATACAGTGACCGAGGCCATAATTTTATTCTTTACTTTATTCTTTTTTACATTATGTACAACTCTTATCTTATGTTTATTGTGCAGTAATCTAATTGTAACATGTATTTGTTACATGTTTTGATGCATTATTATGATTTATAAAAAATGGATGTCCCATTTTTGGGGGGCTTGGAACGGATTAGGGCATTTACATGGAAAATGCGTCTCTACTTACGGAATTTTCAGGTTACAAAACTACTTCCGGAACCAATTCATTTTGTAAGTAGAGGTACCACTGTATTCTGTTTTGCTATATAACCTTTGAATTAACTTTGAGCATTTATAAAGAAGGTCAGTAAAATAAGCGTAGAAAACTACCTGTAAATGGAAAATCAGGATAGTATAGTAATGAATAGCCTTCAATCTTGGAGAAAAGGTTCGTTGTGTTGCCAAATTGTTTCAGTAAAAGTGTTATTGGATTGCATTTGTTCTTTTGGATATTCAGACCACAAAGTCTGCATCACTGCTGTTTTTTTTTTTTTTTTAGATTATACGATGTGTACAGTACAGGAAGAGGCTGAGGAAAAATCGTCTGTCAAAAGAACAACTGAAGCGGATTCCAACCCACAGGTTCACCAAAGGTTAGAAGATGTCCATACCTTTAATCTCTATTGTGTCATGGACAACCTTTCCGATTAATATCGAATCACAAGAGTTCATTTGTTTTTATGCAATCATGTCATTTTAGGTCCATTCTGCTTTTACATACAACACCTTAAGATGTTGCCTTTTGTTTTCCAGGGGATGATTATGATGTGTGTGCTATCTGTCTGGATGAGTATGAGGAAGGCGACAAACTGCGAGTTTTACCATGTTCACACGGTAACTATGTCCTAAGACAAAACCTAAGATGTACAAGTCTTGATGATTTGTAATAATTTTAATTCACCACATCCAGTCATTCGAAAATTAACTTCTTAGATTTATTAAACTTTTTCTTATTTTGATTCATGTCTCTTAGACTTAGACTTCCTTTATTGTCATTACACAGACACACACAATGAATCTGGTAATGAAATGTCATAGATTGGCAACTGATAACCAATCTATGACATTTGGAAAATACAAAAGTGCAAGATTGCTGAAGTGAAACCAAAGCCATAAGTGGCTGCAGTGCAAGGTGACAACAACAAAAATTCACCCAGTTACTATAAATAAATAACAATAATAAAATAAATACGATGGACAGTAACAATGTAACAATGTAAACAGTACTATAAACAGTGTAAACATTGCACGTCATGTCAAGTACAGTTTAAGAGTCTGATTGCTCCGAGGGAAGAAGCTCTTACTGAACCTGGCCGTTCTACAGCGGATGCAGCGCAGCCTCCTAGTGCCCGCCAACAGAGAGAACAGTCCATGATGGGGGTGGGTGGGGTCAGAGTATATGTGGTGGGCTCTGGCCAAACAGCGTTTGTGTGCAATGTCCTGGATGGGGGGGAGAGGAGTCCCAATGATCTTCTCTGCAGCCCTCACCAGTCTCCTCTGAGGCTTCCAGTCCAGGCTCTTGATAAACATTGGAATATGTACACCTGAATGTTTTCTCCTCATAAGCAAAGAGCAAAAAAATGGGAGATAATAAGAAATAATGAAACATTTTCCAACACCTACCCCTATATTGTTTTTTTTTAAACATTTGTTAAGTTTTTTCAGACATATACAATCTCAATATAACTATCACATATCAAATGTTCTTTTCCCCTCCGTTCCCCGCAAACATATCCATATTTTCATGTTTGTTAGTTTTGTATAATTTGTGTCATGCAATAACTGCTTGACTGAAAGCTGATGCTCATATTGATGTTTGTTTTTGATGTAATTTGTTTCCCCTTTAGTGTCAAAAAAAACAAAACTGTGTATTTTATGTAATTTTTTTCTTTTTAAGCAATGGGGCAAAATTGACCTAAACTTTGCAATTTTGTTTTACAGCTTACCACTGCAAATGTGTAGACCCGTGGCTCACGCAGACCAAAAAGACGTGTCCTGTTTGCAAACAGCGAGTCACTCGCCACAACGCTGAACAGTCTGAGTCCGAGTCTGAGGAGGAAACCGGGGGTCGCAGGAGTGAGGAGGAAGGAACGGAGGGCGAAGCAGACTCAGAGCGGACTCCTCTGCTTCGACCCTCCAACCCAGGGTCACCCTCTGGGAGCCCGGGGGCTTACTCGGCCACCAACAACACCACAGTGACCACTGCCCAGTGCCTCACCTCCCCTGTCCGCTGCGACTCCCCCATTGTGGGCTACGAAGGCTACTACTCCCCTGAGGAGGACACTGACTCGGACACTGACGACACTGGGGAGGAGAGGCACCACACTGACGATGACACGGCTCATCTCATCGGTAGGGATGGAGTGGATGTGTGATGAGGATTGGCAATAGGGGGAGGGCTTAATGCAATGACATTACTACAGTTTCACTAATAAAGAGTACTGTACTTCAAATAGTTTGCAGATTTATGGTCATGTAGAAGCCTAGACGTGTGTTGATGGTAACACTTTTACCCAATAACCCATGGAGGTATGTGTATTTGTGTCAAAACACATGCAGTGGTGATTTTTACCCAAATCCAACATTGCATAGGTCACCAATTCTGCTCATTTTCTCCTGTGCACAAATCTGTTTGAAGTCCTCCTCTTTAAACGCATCTTCGTATTGATAAATTGCTCACATACACGACCTGACCACTAGTGCTGCACAAGATGAACTGACCTTTTGATGGTCTCTTTAATCTAATTGGGTGTCAAAGTGAGAGTTGGAACAGAAGAAGCTCAGCAGATTTCTGTGGCTTAACATGGCGTTGATCTGTGTTTTCTATGTATAGCTTAATGAAAGTTAATGCAATTGAACAATTTTTGTTAATCATAGTTGTTTTTGTATCTTCAATGTTCACTGCTAACAATATACACTTTTGCTTGAAAATGAAGGTTGAAATTTCTGTCCTTCTTTTGCTCTTAATTTTCATCCATTTAGCATTTTATTGTTTTGTTCATGTTACTAAACTGCATTTCACTTTTTTGAAATGCCATATTTCTCTTTACACATTAGATTTATCATAAAGAGACTATTACAAAGATGTTATAGACTTCTGCTGCTTTTTCATCATTATCGGTTACACTGCATGGTCAGTTTATGAAAATGTATGTAGCGTTATCCAGTTTGTCAAGTTGAACAAACTCAGGTTTCTAGCAGCATATTAAAAGGTCAGTTGGTAAATTACATGAGTCACTTTGAGAGAACAGCTAATGGGCTTTTAAAACTATAAATAAGTTTTAGCTTTTTTCCTCACTGAGTAAATATGTAGATTCATGAATATGTATTCATTTTGTTTTCTTTGTTTTATACAGACTAAAATGATAAAATGTTAGATTGTAGGTCCTGGCGAAGTGTTTTTAAGAATGAAAAAGCATTGCCTTACCATAGCCTTGATGTACATGATAATTTTAAATGTTTGGAAAATGAAGGGACAGATATTACAACCCTGTGTTGAGTGTCAACTCAACTCAGCTTTGTCAACTTGTAGGAAATATTTGGAGGGTTTTAAGATGATGTACTGTGCAAACCTTTTGACACCAATTCACATATTAGTGATAAGTGTTTTCCACTGTATTCAGAAAAAAGACACACTCACGAAATCAGAGTTTTTTATGCACTTGTTGCATATTTTATTGGGTTTTTAACCACAAGTAAAATGCAATGGAAATCAACTGTTAAAACAGAGTATATTGTGTAGTTGTCGTCTTGAATTGAAACATTATCTCCACAAACACCTCAAACCCATGAGAAAACAAGGAAACACATTTACGACCTGAATATTTGTTTTCACTGAGTTGTATGTGGGAGCATTGAGAGGAATTTTCAACTGTAAAATCTTAACATTCCAGCTTTATTGTCAGCTGATTTGATTCGAGTCGGTTGTGAAAATTTGTATTGTATAAATAAGAACAGCTGGTTTTTGTGCAGTAGGCTCCATTTATCTTTTGTACTGTACTTTTGTTCTATACGTCTCCATTTTAGAGACTTAACTGTTAATTGATTTGGGCAAAAGAAAAAAAAACAATTTCCCCCCATTTTTCTTTTAGAATGTGCCTAGTTTATTACACTAAAATAATAAATGTACAGTGTCAAGTTTAATTTCCTTGTACAATAAAGCAGGTTTCAGAATCTTTATGGTGTTTTAAACATGATCTGTGGAAGATTAAACGGCTGAAATGAAACTGTGGAGCCCTTTGATTTCTTACATTAACACGTGCATATTACTGCCACTTTGAGTCACGGTAGTTTAACAGAATTGTAGCTGACAAGATAAAATAGCTGCTGTTCCAGTTTTACACATGTATTTTTCATTGTACAATGAGCGTTAAGAACTGAGGAAGCGTTTTTGCATTTTATGAGGGAGCACATAGACCTGGTGGCTGAGATGTCCTGTTAGTGAGCACAACTGAAGCGTTACCTTGTTTATTATGTTCGTTATTTTTCATCACTGACCATTACCCGAAAAAATATGATGCTATAAAGGCTGGATCGCTCAGTTGGTTAGGCACCGGACTGGCGCATAGGGGACCTGGGTTTGATTCCCAGGATGAGCATCCAGTGGGTTGTGTCAGGAAGGGCATCCGATATCAAAAGAAATGATCAAATATGCAAATTGGATTCCTTATGGCGACCCCGGAAGGGAAAAAGATGAAAGAAAGAATTATAAAGGCTAATGATTTGTCTCTGTAAAACATGCGGGAAACTCATGTACTGTATATATCAGGTTAATGCAATACAGGATATTTACACCATTTGTAACATTCAGAAAAACAAATGAGTAACAAATGTGTTCTGTGTTGTCAAGAGGTGAATTTCTCTTCCATCCAACCTGATTGATAATCCTGATCAGGTTTTCTTTTGCCGTCTGTCAGGGCCTGAACTACATACAAGGTTACTTGTCTTATTGTGTCATGGTGATTAGAACAGCCTGTGGTGTATGAATCAAGCCATGTTAATCCTTCCTAACAAGCTCCACATCTTTTGACTTTTGCAGTTTCATGTGTCTCTAATCACATCACCCGCTGCTTTACAGAAATGACAATGAAAGTTTGGACTGAATGGACCTTTTAAACTGCAAATAGAGTGAATGGTTGTGTGTGGGATGCCCATAGAATGGATTAAAGTGTGTGTGTGTGTGTGTGTGTGTGTGTGTGTGTGTGTGTGTGTGTGTGTGTGAGAGACTCAAGGCCAGTGTGTTTCTTATAAATATGGCTGTACAGTGGCATAAGGATTTTAATAAGTGTTACATTACATCATATGAATTAATGCCTAAATAATGGAGCTGTTTTTCAAAGGAAACCTTAAGGTGCATTGGGTGTGCAGTGTTTGAAATCAGTCTGCAGATACTGACCAATGCAGATTTAAGCAAACATGGCTGGACCGCTGCCATCCTACTCCTTTGTGCGGAGATCATCTTTATTACTGTGTTTGGTTTTCTCTTCATTTTTGCTGCTGGATTCCCGAGAGATTCCTCGTGGTCGAATTGAGGTAAGTACAAAACAAATCTTTTCTGCCATTTATTTTGCATTTTTATTTTGCCGTGTGATTCTTAGGGTTAACATTGGATTTTGAAGTTTACATGTTCTATATAAGGACGTCTGACAGTAGTACTCTTACAGTTATCCATATACACTCAAATGATGAAAATTATGACTTTGCATCAATAGTTATATAAAAAAAATGTAGCCAAATGTACAATTGTGTCGTGTTTTCAAAGTCAGCCACAGTTTGACTTTTAGAACTTAAAAAAATAAAATTCTTTATGAGGATTAGAAATAAAAAATATTGAAAATACTTCATAATATGTTCAGACATTTGGTATTCTTGTGACTAATTTAATCTTTGTCATGCAATATTTAGCGCATTATCCCCGCTGATTTGGGGTCCCGTGGTGGTCCAGGAGAAGACTTTGTATTTGGATCCAGGGATGACGATGCCTTTCCACAGCAAGAAGAATCTACATTTTTCATAGAGGATGAGGAACAAACCACCCACGTCTGGCCGCGTGTCATTCTAGATTATATGAGCCAACAGCTAAGGTTCAGAGGAAGGACAAAGAAAAGCACAAAAAGGGGATATACTAAGCATTATATTGGAAAATGAAAATTAACTACAATAGTGAGACATGCATATTAAAGTATTGTTGAAGTGACAAACATTTGACTCGTGACTTTCTTTTAACTTTTGCTCCCCACTGTCAGCTGGTATAGTTTGTGCAGTAAAGATAGACTGAAACAGCAAAGAGGTAAAGCAGAGCAGGCAAAGTGTTACTGTTTGGTCAGAGGCAAGTCCAGTTTTCCTGTTGCTGCATCGCTCTCATCCAAGACTAGACTGACATGCATTAAATATATGAAACGGTATTCACACTTCAAAATAAGGACAAAGCTATTACTTCATGTGAGTCTCTTCTCATTGGAGAAGGGATAGGTGAGCTACCTGAGAAAACAATACAAAATCTATTTAACAAAAAAGGTAGAAAGTTGTGCAACACTGTGCAACATTGTGGAAAAATGGCAACATATCTGGGTTGAGGCAATAGGACGACTTTCTGCAATGAAAGATGAAACTAAACTGCCTCATCTAGTAATGGAAAAAACAACATGTTTTGATATGTTATGGCATTGTTAATCAAGATACCATCTTCCATCTTATACTGTATCCTATATATATTATGATGATTTTTTTCTGCTTTTTCCCTTCCGGGGTTGCCACAGCGAATCCAATTTGCTTATTTGATTTGGCAGGAGTATTTACACTGGATGCCCTTCCTGACACAACCCACTGGACGCTCTTACCGGGGATCAAACACGGTCTCTCCTATGTAGCTGGGGTATCTATCTATCTATCTATCTATCTATCTATCTATCTATCTATCTATCTATCTATCTATCTATCTATCTATC
>JAPTHA010000007.1:13190425-13206024 GCA_029814585.1 Gymnapogon annona
TATCTATCTATCTATCTATCTATCTATCTATCTATCTATCTATCTATCTATCTATCTATCTATCTATCCACAGTATATCCTATATATTTATACAATCTGTTCTTGTCTTTCTTTATATTTGTACTTTGATAGTATTAGGACTTGTTCAAATTTTCTGAGTGTCTTGTGTGTGTCGTGTGTGCTAATGTAACGTGGAATTTCTCCATGTGGGTACAGATAAAGGTATATCTAATCTAATCTAATCTCTAATCTCTCTATCACATTATACTCACCACAGAACTAAATTGTCCACTGACGTTATTCTGTGTTCCCAGGGAGAACACACAGAGTACATTTTTCTTTTATTCAGGCACTATGAATGCAAATGATCATTCCACTGAAAAAGGCTTTCTTCATGAAATACCTTTACATATGTATTCATAACCCATTACATAATAAGATTAATCTTGTATTTGCCTCATTCTTACTTTTTTGTCCTTTTGTCCTTTTATTAATGTTGCTGAGGCCTGATAAGAATTGTCTTTGAGAAATTAATAGTTAAGTAGTAAGAACACCTTGGAAGAACAGATCTTCTATCTCAAAAGAACCTTCCTGGACAAAAGACAATAATTTAGAATGGAAATATATAATTCCATAAGTATAACTCGTAGACATGTTGACTCGCATTCTTTGGAATACAGTGGACGTATTTAAGAGAAAGTGGAGTTTTAGACGATGGGTAATTATAATATCATCATAAAAAGTTTCATGACAATAATCAAACAAATGAGAACTCTGTCTCTCAATATGTAAATTCAGGAGTAATTACTTGTATGAAAAAAATGGAACACATTATTAAAATACATTTACAAGACCCATAGGATCTGTTTGGTCATTGTCAAATTGAAGGACTATATGCTAAAAAACCAAGAATCAAAATATGTTTCAGCAAAGAGATATTTAAGAAGAAGGTAGGGATGAAAATGTAAGGGTCCATTTCGGGAAGGTTGTACGGTGACTGCGATACACACTCCGGCTGCAGGGGGCGATAGTGATTCTTTGTTGCGAGTAGAAAACAACGGAAGTAACGAAGTGCAAAAAGAGAAAGAGGAGGAGGGGGAAACGCACACGACATTAGCATAGCATTACAAGTGTCATCAAAAGGTCTGAATTGTTCTTTTTGTTAGGTATTACAGCTCACAATTCTACATAATGTCTGTAAAAGACTGCCACTCGAAGACGTGAATATGTAGAACGGTCCTTTTCTAGTTTAAGAAACAATTATCTAGCTAGTGCTTGGTGCTAGCTTAGCTTTAGCTAGCTAACGAGTTGTTGCCTATCACTGCAACAATAAACCAAATCGTTTTTTGGGACTTTTTTTCAGGCCCTTTGCTATGTATAGGATATTAATGGGGCAATCTACAAGTCTATGCTACATTTAACCTTTAAACAAAACAATACAGTCGTCAAAGAAAGAACTCATTAAATTACAACGTAGCTGACATTTTCGTTAGCATTGCACAATGGTTATTTCAGTAATGAAACTGCAGTTTGCGTAATGGTCCCTACGGCAGAAGCGATTAGATTAGATACCTTTATTAGTCCCCTACGGGGAAATTTCAGATTAGCATAGTTTATGTTCAGCCCATGGAATTCATTGTATCCTGAATTCAAAATTAATTTGTAACTACAAATTGCATGAACTCTGTGTCTTCAGTGCAAGGACACTGCTACTTTAAGGATAACCGTGTTTGTGAAATGAATGCTGTCAGGCGGTCGTAATATTTATTGTGAATTTGCTCTTTCTGTACCTAAAGATGGGCGACAGCGATGATGAGTATGATCGTAGGAGAAGGGACAAATTCAGACGGGAGAGGAGTGATTATGACCGGTCCAGAGAGAGGGAAGATAGGCGCAGAGATGACTGGAATGACAGGTAAGTGGAAAGAAGATGTTTCATTTTAAATTGTAGAATTCCAATTCATTTAATTGCCGATTTACAAGGAGAGGAAAATAATCAGTACAACTTGAGATTAAATGTTTTATTGCTTATCAGTTAAACAAATTCAAGTACTGTTGGGTTCTCAGTCCTGCTGGCATCCAAAAACTACCAGCATTTTTAAGTATTAGTAAAAAGTAATTCTATTGTTTGCTTGATTGCTGTATTATGTTTAACGTTTCCATCTCTTTCATATACTTGTTGTCCAGGGAATGGGATCGAGGAAGAGAACGGCGTAGTCGTGGAGAGTATCGAGATTATGAAAGAGGTCGGAGGGAGAGGTTCTCCCCGCCCAGACATGATATGAGTCCCCAGCAGAAACGCATGAGAAGGGATTGGTGAGCTCAATAACTTCACTGTGTCTATCGTCTTTATAGGTGTTTATTTCCATTTTACCAAATGTATCATCTCTTGCAGGGATGACCACAGTGGAGACCCTTATCGCGGCGGGTATGACTTGGGTTATGGTGGTGGAGCTGGGCCCAGCTATGGCCCACCTCAGCATTGGGGTCACCCTGACTTGCACCTTATGCAACCTCATCATGGCATTCCTATCCAGGCGAGGTGAGAAGAGATTCTGGCATTTAATGTTGATTAGGATTTGTTTGACATCTTATATGGATGTAATTCTGACAAAAATGTTTACTTTAATACTAATATTAGTGGATTAATTTCTATACTGTTTTTTTTTTTTTTTGCAAGGAACCTAAAGTGCTTACATTATTGAACCATTCTTAATTCACTTGCACATTCACACTGGTGGTGGTGAATTTTGTAGCCACAGCTGCCCTGGGGCAGACTGCCGGAGTATGGTTGCCCATCCATGCCAAACGGTTCCTCCAACCTCCACCAAACATTCACGCTCATTCATATACCAGTGTGGGTGACACTTTAAGTGTCAGTTTAAGAGTGTATGAGATTAGAGGTATGCAAATATGAAGTAAAAGTAATACTACGGCTCTTCCAGGCTTCATTCGACCTGTCTCTTCTCCATTAGGCTGGGTAATATCCATGACATAGATCTGGGCCCTCCCCCTCCAATAATGAAGAGCTTTAAGGAGTTTCTGTTGTCCTTGGATGATTCTGTGGATGAGACCGAGGCAGTCAAACGGTACAATGAGTACAAGATCGACTTCCGCCGACAGCAGATGCAGGAGTTCTTTTTGGCACATAAAGACGAGGAGTGGTACGGTTTTTATTGTCTTCACTAAATTCCATATAGTAAAATTATGGTTTAATGTAGTAATATTGTAGTTATTGCTTTACTTTTACCTGTGCATACTCATAGTGTCATCACATTTACTTATTCACTACCACTACACATTCACTACCACTGCACTTATGTATCATTTTGTATTTAGATATTTATGCTTTCTGAAAATGTCATTCATTTGCATCTCATTCAGCAGATGTACAAGGTTAACACGTAATAACACTAAGTTGGTTTGATAATTACTTTTTATGTAAGTTTTGGTTTATAAAAGTGGAAAATCAACCCAAGTGAATGAGTTAAAATCTCTTAACTTTTGCTTGTTTATAGAATCAGACCCAGCACTTAAGTTTTAAAGTAAAATATACTCATGTTTTATGGAGTGAAGACAAATATGAATGGGAAGTTTCATGATCGGAGATGAAAGATTATGGTTAATATAAGCAATAACTATCTCTGTTTATGGGTTGATTTTTCTCTTCTATTATATTTGCTTGCCATTTTAAGATATTTTACTGTATAATATCTGTTAATGCTTATTGCACTTATTTCACAGGTAACGTTAAATTGTTCTGTTTTTACATAACCAGTTTTCCTTCCCTTCATTCCCTCTACGTTGACGAAGATGACAAAAAGTGGAACTCATCCGCAAGAATCGGTGTTAGACAGCCAGGGAATGCACTGCGCACAATGCAGTTGCTCTTAGACACACAGTATCAGGGAGTTTAGTTAGACAGTCAAGTACACTTCGCGCATGGAGTTTTTCTTGTTTTATGCTTTTTCTACCATATTTTCTTTTTATATTTGGATCAAATCGAATCCCAAAACCGAATTTGTGTGTATACAGACACACCATTGGGGTGAAGTGGAGCGCATTTTCACAGAAGAGACCCCCCTCTCTGTATTTATTTGTTATTAAACTGGCAGAACAAAAGGTAACTGTAGCCCACTCAATGATAAACATTGTTTTTTTTTTTCTTTTCTTAATATGTGAATGTTTCTTTTATAATGATTTTTCTGGTGAGTCAGGCTTTTTAATATTGTACACAAATTTTCAGCACAAATCATAAAACCAACATGCATATACTCACAGACAAATTGATACATCATACAGAAAACACTGGCATCCACCTTCATGAACAGTTCTACTCAATTTGGCATTTTTGACTGTTCCCAACATTTTGATTAAAACAAGCAATGTGATGTTCATATACATTTTGCTAGTATTATTTTCTGGCATAAATGTAATGTGTGATAGATATATAATTTGTACTTGTTCTCTAACTTTTACATCCCGTTCATCCCGACCCCCTTCATTCCCTCCCTGCACGTCACTGTCAATCCCAATTCTGGACACAGGTTCAGGTCCAAGTACCATCCAGACGAGGCCAGCCGACTGAAGGCAGAGGCCCAAAGCGTCCTGCACAACCGTCTGAATGTCTTCATGTTCCTGATGGAAAACGGATGGTTTGACGGTGTGTCCTTGGACATTGAACACATGCCAGCTATCATAAAAGTTCTGGATGCAGGTAAGGTCTAATAATTTAAGTGGTGGAATGTAGAAGAAAATCAGAAAAAAACAGGTATACGGTGAGGTGCTGCAACAAAGTAGTTTGCGCATAAATATACTAAAACAGCGCAGTTTATGAAGTGATGTTGCAATGGAGATTCAGTGTGTCATGAATTAAGTGTCATTAACTTAAGCTTGAATCAAATATGCCTCTTAATGTACTCTAGCTGTGATAAAGATGGAAGGAGGAACAGATCATGACCTTCGCATCTTGGACCTCCCGTCTGAAGAGGAGGAAGAACGGGAGAAGCCTGCTTTAGGAGGCACTGAACCACCAAAGAGAGAAGAGATTAAATCTTCAGACAGTGACCGCAAACCTTCGGTGGAGAAAGACAAGAATGACAAGGTAAGATTTATGGTCCGTTCTTTGTCTACTGGTAGTAAAAATTTCATTGTGCTGTGATGACCGTAAAATATGTCACAGGAGGAGGGCGATTCTGCCAACATGGAAAGAACCGCTGCCAGAGCAGGAGAAAGGGAGGATGTTAAAGAGGAGGCAGAGAAAGAAGCTGCTAAAGAGGAGATGTCCGAACCCAAGAAGGTTAGTGGTGCTTTAGGTGGTATTATTTTCACATGCAGGAGAAAACGAATAATCTTTTTATTTTTTATTTTTTTTGCATTCTTCAGCCAAGAAGAAAAAGGAAGCGCAGTGGAGACAGTGATGATGAAGCTAGCGCCTCAGAGAGTGAGTCAGACTCAGATTCAGACTCCAACTCTAACTGTTCCGACAAACCTGCTAAGAGGGAAGAGGTGGAAGATAAGGACGAGGAGCAAGAGGAAGGTGAAGGTGAGGATCGGGCTGTAGAAATCAGAGGGAGTGTGATGCTTAAATTTCCATGAAAAACTGATCATCTCCTCATGGATCCCATTCAGCGCACATTCTTTAATCGTTTATTTTTCTCCCACCCGATGTCCCACAAGGGAAGACAAAAGAGAACATGGAGGATGATAAGAAAGAGGAGAAGAAGCCCAAAGATGATTCTCCCAGACCTCGACCTCTGCACCGGACCTGCTCTCTGTTCATGCGCAGCATTGCTCCAACCATTTCCAAGGCAGAGATTGTTGCTGTGAGTTGAGCACAGTTGTGGTATAATGTGCTGCGTAATGGTCGGTATTCTTCTTATACATCAATTTTCCCTTTCCTCCATCAGCTGTGCCGAAGATACCCTGGCTTTCTGCGTGTCTGTTTGTCTGACCCCCATCCTGAACGCAGGTTAGTCTACTACATATCTACAGGGATCTATGTGTCTACTAATAATCTACTGGGGTAATTGTGGAAGAATTTGCTTGATTGATTACTAATCTCAGCAAGTATTGTGTGTACAGATTTTTCAGGCGTTGCTGGGTGACCTTTGACCGCAGTGTCAATATCAAAGAGGTCTGCTGGAACCTCCAGAACATTCGAGTGAGTGTATCTCAGTTGTTGGATGTGATGTAGGATAGATGAACAGTGGTAGAAAAACTGAAAGCTTGTTTTTGTGGATTCTCTCAGTTTGTGTGTTAGAATATTTAGAGTTCGGATTGGTGTAAGGTCTGTCTGAAGCTGAACTCTTATTCTAATCTTCAATTTTCCAGTAAATGAGAATCATTTTTGAACTGCAAATTGTCTCTGAACGTCTGAGTACATCAAAACTATCATCTCAATGTGTCTCAAGGGAGCTTTGAATAAATATTTTTCTATATTATGTAATCTGCATTACAAACTCAAGAGTCTACCTTCAATGTCTGTCCTTTATAGCTCAGAGACTGTGAGTTGGCACCAGGGGTGAACAGGGACCTGGCCCGGAGGGTACGTAATGTTAATGGCATCACTCAGCACAAGCAGGTGCTCCGCAATGACATCAAGCTGGCGGCCAAGCTCATTCATGCTTTGGATGAGAAAGGAGACCTGTGGAGCAGCAAAACCCAGGAAGACGGACGAAGCACTGAGGTGCAACACTGATTCTTAACTACAGTTCCTACACCTGTGCCTGCATACACCAAATACATCTTGTTTTGAACAAATCCTGATCTAAATATCAACTTGTGTTTGACTCCTACAGTTGCCTGCTCAGAACCCCATCTTGACGAATATCACCGATTATCTGATAGAGGAGGTGAGTGCTGAAGAGGAGGAGCTCCTCGGGACAAGCAGTGGGATGGATCCTGAGGAGGGCACCAAGGAAGGAAACCCTGCAGAGATGACTGTGGAGAGAGATGACAAGCTAGCCAAGGTTTGCCCTTTGCACAAGGCACTTTTGAATATGTAACGCTTTTCAGAAAACGGTTCCCATCAAACCCAGGCAGTGTATCTTATGAAACTGTTAATGGGCTGCCCTTTGTTTTGAAGGCAGATATGATATAGTAACTTCTTTTCCTGCGATATTGTGTCTGTTTTTACATACTGTGTAAAAAGAGGATTGGTTATTAAGTCATTACACCTTCAGCCTGAAATGAATTTGTTGTTTTTCTTGTCAGGTTTTAGATCGCCTTGTCTTGTATCTGCGTGTTGTGCATTCTATTGACTACTACAACACCTGTGAATACCCCAGTGAAGATGAAATGCCCAATCGCTGCGGTATGATTCATGTTCGTGGTCCCATCCCTCCCAACCGGATTGCACATGGAGAAGGTCAGTGTTTTTGTTGTTTACATTATTCTTGTTTTGCATAACCGAGTGGAGGACTCTTTGGAAAGTGGAAAAAAAATAAAACTAACGAGTAAGAGTCATGTTCTACGAATGAAATAAGCGTCAATGCTAAGTCTAAGTTCTGTGGCGCTTATCATAACCAGGCATTTTCTCGTCCAAATAGTCCAACAGTGGCAGAAGATGATGGAGGAAAAACTGAGCCCCTTGTTTAGTTTAAAGGAGATCCTTTCGGAGGACGAGGCTGTGAAGATGGGTCGCAAGGACCCGGAGGAGGAGGTGGAGAAGTTTGTGTCTGCCAACACTCAAGAGCTGGGAAAAGATAAGTGGCTTTGTCCACTTAGTGGCAAAAAGTTTAAGGTGAGAAAAAGGAGTTTAGAGGACTTTTTTACCAAGTGACAGGCTTCGGTTATATTTATTTCTTTTTCTGATGTAAGAGAACAACAGAAATTACTACAGCCCTATGTACCCTTGTTTTAATTCTTCAGAAATGAGAGGTGTTAATTTTTAATATATTTTTAGGGCCCTGAGTTTGTACGCAAACACATCTTGAACAAACATGGTGACAAGATTGAAGAAGTGAAAAAAGAGGTGGTGTTCTTTAACAACTTCCTGATGGATGCCAAGAGGCCATCGCTGCCAGAGATGAAGATCCCCCCTCTGCCCACGCCTGGACAAGGTCATTACAGTGTTTCTGTCTCATCAGTTCCAATGCAATTAATGAATTGTTCGTATTCCGGTAAAGTGATCTTAAAATAATGGAATCTTTGAACATGAGCTCATTTTTCTTTGTGCTTTGTATTTTCAGGTTTGCTTACTCCAGCCCTGCCCTTTCCTCCTCAAGGCCCCCAGGGACCAATGGGCTTCGCCCAGCCTCGTCCACCATTGATGGGTTACGGTGGTATGTTGTCTGACGACTGTTGTTTGTGGTCTCCTGTGATGCTGGACCAGGTTTATTTGATCTTCATTTTTTTCTCCCGACAGGTGGACCCCCGTACCCACCAAACCAGTATGGAGGAGGCAGAGGCAACTATGACAACTTTCGTGGTCAAGGTGGCTACCTGGGAAAGCCACGCAACATCAGGTGAGACCACTGTACGTGCGCCTCTTATTTTGAAATGTGTCTTAGGGATGTATGCATGAATATCACCAGTCTTAGAGAGTTGGACAAGGATATAAATGACAACAGAGACATAATAACCACAGAGCACGGGTGTTGGTTTTCACATTTCTGTAATTGGTACATCCCTAAGTGGTCTAGAATTGGGGAGCTTTAAAATGTTTTAATATCATTTCTATATTTCTTTTGTCTGTCTGTTTCTATTGCACCTTCTACTGTCTCAGAATGTCACGAGGTGATCCACGCAACATCATCGAATATCGGGATCTGGATGCACCAGATGACATGGACTTCTTTTAGAAAGTTGACTGGATCAGTTTTACTCCTCAGTGTTGTACTCCTCTAGCTACTGTACTGATAAGTTTGTTGTTTTTCTCTTTAATATCTTATTTTGTAACATGTTGTGCAATTAGAACAAATGTCTGCTACACAATGGTTCTCAAATAAAGTGATGATCTAATTGCATTATTATGTGTTAAATTACTTGTCAAAAGAGAAATAAAATGAATTTGTGTGTGTTAGGTCAGAACAGAGCCACAGAAAGATAGATCAGCATGTCTGGACAAGATTAAAGGATGAGATGCAGCCCTAGGAAGAAACTCACTCATCTCAGAGCTCTGTATCCTACTGTGTTCAGGCTAGCATTCATGACCACAGGTTAGTTTAGTATTAAATTAACAGGATGTGAAATTGTGCAGGGAGCAGGAGAATTACTGTTAATATGTAGATTTACAACAGTGCAATGAATGTTTTATACAAGACATTGCAACCTATATGAGACCTTGCACTCAAATAAATCTGTTCTATTAAGTACAGTAAAAACATGAGTAGTTTTCATCTGTTTTAAGTGGCACAACTCTTGATCATCACTGCCTAAGGTGGGCAAGATGTAATAAATGATCCCCCTCTGCTGGAAAGAACTTGAATTACAGTTTATCACAGAGGAGTTGAGAGATTATAGTCCAAGTCAAATCACGTTTAGATATACCTTTGTTCACGTTGGTGTCGTAGAGATCGGTACAGGGGAAAGTCATGAACTTTATTCATACAAATACATAGGTTAAAATTGGGGTACTTTTTTTTTGGTAGTGCTTATTTTTTACACATTTGATGACATTACACTGGAAGTGCATAATGAAAACAAGATGTCAACACGCTTAACAGAGGCAATAATTTAATGCATTTCAAGTGTTGAAGTGTTGCGGTTTAAGACATGAGGAAATGGCGAAATCTTGGTGTGTTGTAAATATAATATCAAACCTATAAGTCATAAGTAGTGTTCAAGTGGCCAAAATTCCAAACTCCTAAGTGAAGTTCTCCATGCGCAGCAGTTCAGTGCATCCAAACAGTCCAAAGTGAACCATGAACTGCAAGAGCTAAATGAGCTGCAGTTTGTGGCTTTCAGAGAGACCACAGCTGACCTTGTGCTGATGGAATAACTCAGTCAGGCCTTCCATGTACAGTCTGTGGTAGTGGTCCACTTCCTCCTCTGTGGGTGTGACCCTTTTGGGCACTGAGATGGGACGTCCAACTAGAAGAAGGCATCAAAGATAAAAAAAATAAACTGAATGTGACAAAGCAAGTGAGGCTTTGATGCGGAATAAATTATTCAACTCACCCACTGTGGTGATGGGGGTCCTGTAGGGTAGAAGTGCCAATCGCTCACCGACAAACAGACATGGGGCAAAACCCATTACTTTTTTAAACAGATCCTGTAACTTCCGACCTACGCTGCCCTCTGAGAAAATAACTTGCCGAAAGAGTTCATTCTCCCCAAATGAGTAAACGGGTACCAGATCAGCCCTGAGGAACACCGTCACAGATTGTATTGTTAGATTTCTGTACTCTACTTTGCGCTATTCCTTACTTTCATCATGCGTGTGCTTTGTTTCCTCACCCAAACTCCAGAGCCACCTTTACAAAGCCTTTCCTCTGCTTTATGACCACTGTGTTCAGTCCAGGGGAGGATGACAGGGACTCGGCAGCGCCCCCTATGATAATCACCACTGCGTTTCCTTTGCCACTCTTTGAGAGGAGGTGGACGAGGCTGGCTTTGCTGACAGGATAGAGGCCTAATCAGAGGACAGGCAAAGTACACAAGTTATTGACAGCACCCCTGTGTAAACCAAAGAGCAAAACAGGAAGACTTGGGAAGAAAGTAAAGGACAGTCTGTTCATTAGAGTCTGTCTGGATATTCAATTTACAGCCTGTGGAAAAGATCAGGCAAATGGGGTGTTGACTGTACTGATGTGCCCCTGTTTATTAGAGATTTGATTTTGAATTTTGTCAAGTGTAACCAAAGCCTTTTGTCTATCGTTGCAGCTATTAGGTGCAGTAACACGTAGAGGCCTGGTGTCAATTATTTTATTGGGGCAATTTGATTGAGTTTATTACATAAAAGTATTTATAATTTCAAAGCAATCTAAGCTCCCAGCCTTTGAATGTTGATTTTCTGATATCTGAATAATGTTTGGAAAAGTGGTCCCCATGCACAGCAAGCAGAGCACATACACATGAATGGGTATTCAGAGTTTTAAAGGATTACATTTAGGCTTTTCTCTTGTGAAGCTCTTACTGCTCATGCACTTTTTGTTCTTTTTTTCACTCTTAAGTGTTAAAACCATTTTTACACGTTACTATCCTGTGTGTGACACTGCGTTATAATTACCTGCAGTCATTATGTATTCCCTTAACAGAGGTATCCTGAAGAGTCCAGCGAGTATGGCCAGACACGACCGAATCCCAGGGAACACCTCAGTGAAGCCACAGCTCTCAGTGCTGAAACAGCAGAAGGCTCCTGCGCTCATGATGCCATGCGGGTGACAGCCCAGGATGTAGTTTTTGTTTGGACTCAGATCAGCCGTCTTCACTAACTGAAAAAAAAAGGGAACACCACAGCATTCACGGGGTTGTGTATAAAAAAAACAACGTATCTATTATTTATGTAGTGTAGTCATGATCATTTACCCTACTTTTGGAATACAACACAAGCATTTGTCATGATAGTCAAAGCAAACGAGCATAAAAAATTGAAGAGCACTTACTTTAATTGGAAAGAAGTCCCTGAAGTGTTCCCATACTTTCCATTTTCTTACAAAAGTTCTTCTCCTGCCTCCTGGGGGCACCATTAACAATCTTAGAAATTCCCCCGTTTAAAAAGAAAATATAATCCATACGCTGTCACGGATGATTGAATACTGTCATTTTCTTTACCTTTTTCAGGAGTTTGCCAGTCAATCACCAACCATATGAAGCTTAAGGCGGAGAGTGGCCATAGAGAGGTAAACATAAGACACACCAGCAAGATGATGCATGAGAGGCCTGAGACGGGACAAATGAACAGCCACAAGAGTCAAGACGGGCCCGCCTCAAAGATGGAATGAGGTTTAAGAGGTGAGTGTAAATTAGTCAGCGTTTATAATATGAGGTCTTACCTAAAAAGAGAAACGTTAGTACCCACTGCAGAACACTTAACGCCTCTAAAAGCTCCTTCCACTGGGTTTTTTCTTTGGTCATTTCTGCCGGCCGCACCATCAATTTCCATCGGTTAATTACATGTTAAACAGTGCTTTTTCTCAGTAAAAGGTCAGAGGTATAAATAATATACTACATGCCTGTAAAGGTTACAAAAGTTACTTTATCTGAGATAATAATGATATTCATATAAGTGCACTGTAGGCTAGATAAGACTGTGTCACTAATCAACTATTCAGTTTTTGATTTTAATCTTCCTTTAGGGAAGGCAACAGATTCAAAAACTCATGTGGCATGCAATTGCCTGATCAAATGACTTTCTTATGAATGAGCTCACAGGCAAACCAGTATTTTGAATTTTAGAGACAAATGGAATCATTATCTGCTAAGCTTGGTGGATCACAAAACACCTTTTGCCTAAAAGTCATTAATAGAATCATAATATTTACATTTTATGAACACAAAACTTCATAGTTTACCTTGTTATAGTTTTTTCCCCTGATATTTGGAATGGTTGAAGACTCACAGTTTCAGAGACAGTGCAGCATGCTGTGAGTGCACTTTGACCAGATCATGTAAAGGCACTGATAACAAATCCACTCCCCCGATACTTTGACACACAGGCATGAAATGTCAGAGATAACTGCGACAATGTTTTATATGGTAGACTTTGTATCTCTGAACTTAAGGTTTTCAAACAACAACAAATGTGATGGTTTTCTGATGTAACTAGTCCAGTGTGTTATGTGTCAGTTCTGATTTTTGTGGCCAATATTTCCTGCCTTCTCTTTTTTAAAGTTCAAATATTATTAGCATGAGAGGACTCAACAAAGCAGTGCAGCCATAGAGCTGCACTTTTTCTGTCTTCAATATATACTACAATATGTTTGTTTCCACATTTGTATTTTTTTCCCCTCATTACCTTTTTAAAGATCTAAAATCTGCATTTTAGGTATGTTTAGATGCATCTTACTTTCTCTATTTATTTTTTCTCTACCTCACACAAATTCCAATCATTATTTTGTGTTGTCCCTGGTATTTGGTAGAATTACCCAAACTCATCACTTCCTGTGTGTTTCAAACTAAAAGCAACTTTCAGGTATCATGTCTGGAAGCATACTGCAAGAGTATTTATATAGGAAACAGACCAAGGGAAGGCAGGAAATGATGATCAGCAACAGCAGCAACACAGTAACATGGTAAATGTTGCCATAAAATTAGTTGAACCATCCAATGTTCAGATGGATCATTGCATCTCTCTTAATTAGTTTAAAACATTACTGAAATTGGCCCCAGGATGTCAGCATCTGGTCCTTTACAGGGTCACACACTCAGTTTTGGCCATCTGTTAGCTGTTAAAGATGTGTGTCGCACAGAACAAAAATGTTACGGTGCATACATGTCTGCTCCAGTGCTGTGACCCCTGTTCAGCACCATGGACAGCTCCACCAATCCCCAAATCAAACCAAATGAAAAAGAATGTACACTTCCACAATATTTTAAATGATTTTAAATAGGTGAATTTGTATTTCTTGTCAAACAATAACCTATCTCAGGAAATGCTCACGCCATTGTCACTGTTTGGTGGGAGATGTAGTTCATAAGTGCAGCTCAGACAGGACATTATTTTGTGTGAAGGGTTTGGGTTTTTCTTCTTTTTTTGTTTTTACTAACATTCAAACCAAAAACACAATGTTTATAGCAGTTGAGGTTAATTTAGTTCTTGTGTTAAACTCATGGACTTGTTGAGTGCTCTCGTGACATTGGTCGCACCAGTACAGTACTGTTCGTATGCACAGCTAACACTGCGACATACTATACCTTTTGCATGTCAATTAATCTGACTCTAAATTGTTTCAATCAGACATTTACCTTCATGATGATCTTTGGATTAAATGTTGTACAGAATCATTTTGCACAACCCTTTTACATAATCGACATAATCTAACCTCTGACCATTGATCAAAGGGCAGCGGAGAGATTCCACTGATAGGCCTAGGACCAGGGTTTCTCAAGACCATACAATATGTTGGGTTAAGTTTTAGTCTGACCTCAGCTGTCCTCACTCATCCCATAGACTTTAGGGGGCGTGTCAACCCAGCACAGGCCATGTGTCGGCCAATTGGTCATGTGACATCCCCACCCCACACCTCCCTTAAAAATGTCTGCGTGCTCAAACATCCCAACTGGCCTCCCTGAGACACCTCACTAATGGAAACCCAGCACAAAGGGGAGCTTTCGCCTCCACACATCCACATTGCACTTTTCTGCTCATATTCTCACTGTCAGAGAAAATAAAATGGTCACACCGTCCATTTCAAATATCAAACCGATATTCCTACACTCGATATATACTATACTTTCTAAATTCACGGTACTTAAATTAGAGTATATGGCAATTTTTATGCTCAGCCTATGTGTGTTTTTTTTACCCTCTAATACATCAGAGGTAACATATATCACATGGCGTGTTTCCTTTCTATAAATAACCTATGGATAAGACCAGTGGAGTCGAGGTGAATGTTGTGGATGAAAACACCTGAGCATCACCGGTAGATCCGAACATTTAACGAGTGTGTTGCTGAACCGGAGGGGATTTGACTCGCTCTACTGAAAAGAAAAGAGCAAACGGCAACAGCATCTGGTCGCAGTTGGACTCAAAGCCACGTCGGATGTGTGTGCGCGCGCGCGTGTGTTCCCCCCCCCCCTTTCTAAAAACAACTGGTCTGCTCCCAGGAACTACTGTATGAATATTAATACGAATGCAAATCCACGGTGAGGATGCCCACCGCTTGAACCGACACGGCGCGCTGATATCTGCGCATTTTTTTTTTGTTTTGGGCGCTTTTTTTTGCCACCCCTCCTTCTTCTCCTCCGTCTGTTTATGGCCGAAGACAAACAGTGTTTCTTTTGGTGGAGGTCGTGCAGAGGAGGGGAGGGGGGAGAGGTTTCTTCCTTCTCCTCCTTCCTGAAAACACACGAGGATGGCGTTTGACTTGAATGTTCGCGGAGGATCGTTTTCTAACGTCGCATTGAATAGCATCATGGTTTTCAATCCGATCTCACACCGGCCAGGCGACACCGAGCCCCGGTAGTACAAGTGCCGCTGTTTATCATAAAAATGGAAGACCTTTCACGTCAGGAAAAGGCGTCAGTCCGGTGATATACGTCTGCATAACTGATTTTTCTTTTTCACGTCAATTGACACATCTGGGGAAAAGGATTTCTCTCTCTCTCTTTCTCTCTCTCTCTCTCTCTCTCCCTCCCCCGGTTTTCCCTCCCGTACCCTAAGACAGCTGTGTCATCAACAACCGGCGTGGTTTTGTTGTTGTCTGATTTTTTACGAGCTCGGGCAACTGGATATCTGCACACAGTCTGCGCCAGCCATAGGCTCCCCAGTTACTAAGGTAGGAATCACACCTTCATTAATATTATGTTTTGGTTTTTTTTTTGCTCTGTAAATCACCGCATCAGTTGCTTACATCATCTAGCCTACATAGCCAGCTGTCATCGTCCAAACGCACCGTGCGCTTTAATGAGCAGAAGATGGAAATATGATGGTGTATTGCGGAGGATAACGGTCGGGCCCCGGGAGCTTTTTTTTTTTTTTTTTTTTTGTT
>JAPTHA010000007.1:13218546-13233944 GCA_029814585.1 Gymnapogon annona
ATTTCCTTATGTTTCTTATGTGTCATGAACAAAGACACCAGGAACCACATCTGGCTCAGTAGCCACAGGTTGCAGATTTCTGACCTCAGCTGAATAATTATAAAAAATTATGACGTAATATTATAAAAAATAAAAGAACTGTGAGATATCTTTTTTCGCTCTGAAAAGAAAATAAGTCACAGTTGCATCAATAGATCTCGATTTTTTTTTTTAGAGTTTTGTCTTTTCCTTGCGACACACATAATGGACAGATTAATTTCACATTATTTCAAGTTATTTTCAATATGTTGAAATAAAGTGGCCCCAAAAGTATACAAAACAAATTGATTTTAGCTTAAAAAGAATAATAATAGTGACAATAATAAACAGCTGAAGCAGCACCTGTGCATCACACGGACGCTGAGCCGAGTGCAGGGGTGACGCCACAGCGGCCTCTGTGTACCTCGAGGTGCAAAGTGGCATTACAAGACTGGACAGGTCAGGGCTAGTGGTTTATCACGCTAACTCCACTACATACAGTATCTCTGATGTACAATACGCCGAAGCCTTCAACGTAACACGAGTTCTATTTCCGTATGTCTTACGGTTGTAGTTATTGTGAATGCTGTCACTAATTTCCTCTTCAAAGACACATCAGTATAATAGGATCAATCACAGCGCTGAAGTATAACCCCGGGATCATCGTGAACATCGAGGCTGACGTCCTGCTTTGTGCATATTCAGTGGCTAAGGAAGAGATGCATGGCTGACAGTGTTGCTAGGAGACCACACACAGCGACTAGTGTGAGAGGCTTGATTTCACCTCCCTCCCCCATTCTTGTAGTCTGGCTGCCTCTCACTGTTTTTCTATCCTCTGGTCCTCTCTCTCTCTCTTGCCTTCATTTGCCAAATGCTCCTCTTTCACAATGCCTGTTTCTTATAGTTTTCATCAGTAAATTTTTTTCCCTAATCATATTTATCATCGGTTCCATCCCTCGGCAACTATCTATTTATTGCTTTGCCCCATCTTTTACCTCTGCTCCCTCCTTCCTCAATCTCTCCTCCTCTCTGGCTGTGTGTTTCAAGCTGCTCATTCTTCTCCTGAATGCTTTTGCTCCATGCTCTTACTCTGCTTCCTCTCTTTTCCCATTTGTTTCTTGGGCTGTAGCCGCAGCCCTGTGTCTGGTTCGACCGCTGCGACTGTGGTCCACTGTGTGGCTGTGGGTCCAATTATGATACTGTAAATTGGTGGACAAAAATAGCTTGAGGTATCACAAAGGAATGAAAAAGCACGTTTCAGCATGTGTGCAGCACAATTCATAAAGTAGATTACTTATGAAGTAAAGTGTAATTATTGTTGTTACACCAGTAAATTGCCAACTAATTGTAACTTTAAGAGGAGGAACGCCCTGTTTAAGAAGCTGAGAACACGTTATGCCCAGGACTGCATGTGCTGAAGAAAGTAGACGATGTCTGTAAATGAACAAGATGTTCCGCGCCGTCTGCCCTTTGGATGCAATCGCTCCTGGTGAAGTAGCTTTGTGGAGATAAAACGTGTCGTATGAACATTGTTTTCAACAATAAAAAAAATTGAGCAAGTTGGATTTTGTAAGAATATCTTCATGTACATGGCACCACATTTTTGCGGATAAGTGCAAAACACAAAGGGATAAAGCCATTGCATTTGTACTTTGAATATGTTTCTCACAAATGTTGTTCCTGTGCCGATGCCAAGCTGGTGCTGTGATGCGTCCCTTCACTCTTGAGCGCTGCTGCTTTACTCGCAGCAAGGTGCAGCAACACCACAGCACTGCTCTCTGAGGTGGCGGCTGGAGGGCAGAAGGCTGCAGCACAAACCACCACACGAGTGTTAAATTTAGTGACAGTGAAAAGTATTTGGCGGATTATGTTTAGACGGCAGATACAGTTTCAAGGTTTCACAGAAAATTTTATCTTTCCTCATAACCACATATAATCCTCCAAGCGCCTTTACGTTCCCACTGAACATTCGAATTTCCCTATCGGTAACCTACATTCAGATCAACTGCAGAGCAATTTACATTTGCGCTTCGCACCATATGTGCGTATGTGTTTTAGCATATATGGGGAGGGGGTTCATTATCAATGTATGTGTGATTTGTTTGCTTATGTGCATGAATGGTTAAATAGTTTGCAGTGTTGCATGCATATCCATTTACATGAATCATGGCTCCATCTGGCTCCCGGTTCTAATGAGAAGAATGACCCCTGACTCTGCAGATGCCTCAGAAACAGCTCGCTAAATATGTTGAATCAACGTAGGATTTGGAGTAACTTTAGGGCTCAATCGCAGCCACCTTAAGTCTGAGCGTACGTGCGTGCATGTAAAAATAATGTTCATAGCCCAGTCTGATGGGACAAACCTGCCTGTGGATATTAGCTAAAGGTCCCCCTGGTTCTTTTAGCTTCACTAATTGCACACCAACCCACAGCATGTAATGCGGCAATTGCAGGCCTGCGTCCTCAGCTGCTACATCCTAGAAACCCAAATCAAAGCTCCTGTTAACAAAAGCCCAACCTACAGTTGGAGCTCTCTAACCTAATTAACATTGAGTCAGCAAGCATGGCAGCAGCAGCGGTCGAGGTTGTGGTCAGTGCTGTGGGATACAGGAATAGCAGTCGCTGGGCTGACACACTGGGTGACACACTGGGCTGTGACAAAAGCATCACATCCAGCGACACAGCTCAACATGCTGCTCGGCCCAGGTAACGGGGCCTGATCACCACCCTTAGATTGGTTTTAGGTGTATGCTGAGACTTGTGTGACATATACCTTCTGCTCTCTCTGTTGAATATGCCGTGCCGTCAGCGGTGCACATGGTTCAAGTATTTTGAATATGAACAGAAACGGCTGCTTTAACATGGAAACACCATGTATTTTTTATGCCTTATTTGTGGAGCTCCTTAGTTGAGCACTATATAGAAGCACGATTCAGGTCAGACTGCATTCTGCTAACATCCTTTATAATCTAATGTTAGTGCATAAGAGAATGTTGAGCAGAGAAAATATAGGTTTTTTTAATGGTGCTTTTTGTTGTCTCCTTGACAAGAGGCATTTCATGAAGCAAAAAGTGGTAAATGTATGTATATAAGGCTTACCCCGCCGAGCGGCCGGGATGCTGGGAAAATTTATATACAGTAAATATAGTAAATTGACTCATCGGGTTCAATAACCAAAAGTGCTGTTAAAACACAAAATGTGAATGCTGTAATTTTAGATGCCAGAGGTAGCAGTGCTTATCCTCCGGTGTCCAGAAACCCCCCCCAGACTCTCTGCTTCTATGTTTATGATGGAAAAACACTGGAAACATGCGTCAGCTGACAGCTGTGCTTTTCTTAGCCAATTGCATTGTACACATTCTCCAACGTGAAAACACTGCCGGGTTCTCGGATATCTGCCCCACAACAAGCCTGACTTCTCATGGGGTGAGCGTGTGTAGGAAGCTGTGCATGCGCTACATATGACAAACTACATTACTGTCTGGCCAGCAGACAGGCTTAGCTAGGCCATCCCAGGGCCTGCAGCCAGAGATGCTCTGCAGCTGAGTTACCATGCTTACTCAAATATTCATAACCGGATAATGAAAGTATAAATAGTTTTCATGTCATACACTTGAGGTTGGAGTAAACAAAAGTGCAACCTTCATCATCATGCATCACTGTGTCTGTGCTTTGAAGGCTGACAGTTAAGAGTAATGGGCGGGACTGTTCAAAGTGACACGGCCCACATGATAAGCTACGACTCTCCCAAACTTTTGCGGCAATTTGGGTCTTCTTATTTGGGTTTCATAGTACGTTGCCACATCACAAAATAATCACTGTCAATCTTGTCAGGGGCAAGTAGACAGGGAAGCTGTTTAACATGAATTTGAATGATTTATGAGCTCTAACCGTGCCCTTATTTCTTCTTATTTAGGTGAGTTGTTGGAGACGGCCTGTGACATACATCTTCTCATCCCGAACCGTCTTCTATACCATGAGCTCTCGCTCTGCCCAGGATGTGGCAGTCGAGCATTTCCTGCGTGACATAGAGAGGCGAAGCAAGCGGCTACACTGCGCTGTGATAGGCTGCGAGGAAGAGAGATCCCGCAGCGACATGAACCTGCTGTATCGTAAGAGCCGTTTGGACTGGAGGCAGAGGGACCAAGAGGGGAGTAAAAAGAGGTGAGCGGATCAGCACGCAAGGAGCTCTGCATATATGGAATTACATTAGGGTTCACTTCAGTGGGGATATAAACCTCTTAGCTAGCATGAATGACTTTAATTTGCAAATCTTAATTCCGAGCACAGTTCTTGAAATCATACAGCTCTGACATAAAGACGCCTGGGCAAATTTGCATAGGAGCGCATAATAATGAAGTTAATATGTTCTGTGGATGAGATAAATGACTATAGTAATGTCGAAGCAAATGTCAAAGAGCAGGAGGAGGACAAAACTACTGTATACAAAAGGAAATTAAGTGGAGTTGTTCCCTCTTTTGTTCCATGTGTATGTGATTATTTTCCATTTTGATGAGACTTTTGCCACTAAAAGAACTAACTCTTAAGCAATGCGTCATAGATCCATACATTATGCGGAGATAAATGTGTGATAATTTGTGTTGACAGAACTCCAATATGTTAGGTTTCCTCACTCCACTAGAGACGAATGTGTGTTTTGAAATGTATTTCACATATAGACCTGTTCAACAAAGCTGGGGTAAAAAGAACACTCCAAAACAAAAAGGTAACGCATATTTTTAAACTAAATATCCTTGAAGATTAGCCTGTCGGTGTTGTTTCAGTCTGACTGAAGGGTGAACGTTAAAGCAGGTATAGCATGTGTTAAGTGCTCTCCTTTGATTTAATCAACTTAAATTAAAACAAAGCAAACACTGTGTCCTGGTCGACAGCTCTTATGTTTAATTTAACATAAACCGAAGTGTATAATAGGAACAACGCCGCTGTGCTTCAGAAGAAAGCAGAACTGGTGAAAATAATATCAACATTCATTACTTTATATTTTAATTAAGGTTTGATCATGTGGGTGTATGTGAGCATATAATTCACATACATATGTAATATTCATATGAATATTACTTACAATTCACCAAATGTATGCGTTGTTGTTGCATAAAACACCATTCGGCTTCTTCAAAAGTGCCGTCCAGCGCATTCTGACTCACAGTGGTAATTGGAAGCACTTGTGTTGGCAGCAGAGATCAACGTCATGACATCATCAAGCCAGTGGAGGTGTAGGGCAGTGAGTGGGACAGCGGGACATGATGAGCGATGAAAGCAGAGGCAGGCAGGGCCAGAGCAGCAGAGGTGAGGAGCAGGACATGCCCAGTGATGATTACCAACAGAGCGGGGTCACAGATGAAACCACAGAGGGACGCAGCAATGGAAACCAAATGGACTCGGAGCAGAGCCAGAGACAACTCCAGAGTAAGGGAGAGTGATGGCAGCGGGGGGGGGGGGGCGGATAAAGGAACCCATGTGAAGGGCACTGGGAGACAGTTTGAGAACTCAGGAGGGAAATCACACTTATAAATCAGAGACGGCTGTGGAGAAAGAGAATGGCAAATAGGTAAGTCTCTATCTGAGTTTAAAAATAGAGACGGTTTCTTAAGGCTCTGATTCACAGAGACAGGCCGGCTTATACCCAGTAGCGGCCATTGGTAGAAGAAAACCTTGCTGCCAGCTGACTTGTTTTTTTTTTTAACTCTCGCACAGGATTATAAGACTACGACAAACTGGGGAAGTGTTGGGTTTTGCTCTGAATTACTCTTTGTTAATCCAAATTTCCCGATCCTTATATCTCATCCACCGGTGACTGATGAGATGCTTTTAGTGCTGCTGTTGAGCCCTGCTTGTGTTGCTGCTCTGAGTCAATATTGAACTGGACGAACCATTCAAGTCCGTAGAGAACAGTGCAGGGCACCCGTCACAGCCTATTAAAACCTATTCCCAGTGATGCTAAGAGGATGCCTAGTTTTCAGTTTTGCCAGATCAACCGGATGCTCTGAAACTGTCAGTACGGCAGATTGTGAAGGCCTCACTCATCCCGTTGTGTTCAGAGAAGCCTCACTTCAGCCAGGCCTCATTAACGAAGAGGAACAGATCCTCACACGTAAAGAGAGAACTTCAAAGTCAAGGTCAATGTCTGATAATCAGTCGAATCTATATTCTACAGCCTGATTCGGTCGTTGCGCTTCAAACAAAGGTGTGCATCATGTTGATACTGAGGCGTCAGCAAGTATTTATCCGTCGTATCGCTTTTTAAAAAATACTTTGTTTTTGATTTTGACAATATTACAGTTACATTCATACACTACAAGACCACATTCCCAACCCACAATGACGGCATCAGAGACAACAGACAAAACCCACACAAAAAACTAAACAAAACCCACATAAATAAAAGAAGAGAGACACATATGTTGAGTTGACTTGCTTATAATGCACTGGTAAAATTTGAGCTGGCAAATTTACCATGCAGTTAATAAATGCTTCCATACGTTGTGAAACTTCCTACTTCTTTTCTTCATCCAGTAGGTTATTTTCTCCAGGTTCGCACAACTGATGACATCTTCAACCGGGAGGGGGGAGGGGGGTGGCATCTACTTTACCGTTTTACTGTTCATGCTTAAGTTGTGAACTGAAAAAGTAAAAAGTATTTTGATTGTGAGATTCAACAGACGCCCATTAGTCAGGATTTGATAATATTTCACTGTAGCCTCAGATGTCAAATATACTTTAAAAAAATGTATGAGAATCAAACTTCAAAATCTACGTTTGATGACATTACTAGAAAATGTCAAGTATAGTCTGTCAGTCACGGTCATTTGGAGACAAAGTCAAATGTGTGAATAATTTTCAGTTAAATGGATTTAAATGAACAAGTTGTAGTTGTTACCACACCCTTTTCTTTTAACCATGTTAATGCACAGTAGTAAATACAAGTCTCGGTGCTGTTACAAGAGTTTCAGGTGTTATACAACTGAAAAGGTTGTAAGCAGCTGTCGACAATTGTTTGTTTTAACTGTGAGAAGAGTGTTTTCATTGGTTGTCCACCAATTCCACACTGACCTGTTCCATGGACATATTCTCTTAGTTTGTTGTCCAGGAACTGAGGTGTTACTTTTCTCAGTGGGGGAGAGGCTGTATTTTTTTTCCACCGCCAGTTCCAGAGAGTTCCAGGGTGCTCACTCGCAGAAACACCCAGGTTCAATGACACCCACTGAACCGGGCTCAGTCCCTCCCTCGGTTCAGTCACGCCCACTGATAGACGTCCAGAGAGCAAGTGGAAACGGTACTCCACTGAAGTGTGTTTTTTTAAAAACAAAAAAAAATTAAATTAAATTGGCCGAGCTCTGCAGACTGCAAAGGCACTTCATTCACAACACTTTCATATTCATCCAACAGTTCAGGAACCCCTTGTGCCTCATGAATGGGATCCTTGAGGAGAGCACTCAGAATATGATGATGAGGAACAATTATGCCACAAGACACAAGGTTCCAAAATTATTATGAACTTGTCATGTCTCTTTCACAAAGTAATTCTATCTCCAAATCAAATACCAGTACCTCAGACATTTAGAACCAAGAATACACTCTAATAACAACATATCATATGATAATAACTAATAATCATACTAATAACTAATCCTGGCTGGATAGCTCAGTTGGTAAAGCACTGGACTGGTGCATGGCAGACCCGGGTTTGATTCCCAGGATGAGTATCCAGTGAGTTGTGTCAGGAAGGGCATCTGACGTAAAAACTCCTGGCGAATCAAATATATGAATTGGATTCGCTGTGGCGACCCCGGAAGGGAAAAAGACGAAAGAAATTGTTGTATACCAATAACTAATAATCACAAGAAGCACAGTTATTGATTGTCTGAAACTTTCAGTCCTCTGCCATATCTTGAGTGGGGATTATGATAGTTGTTCCCAGTCAACACAAACTTTGATCTCATTCAGTAGCTAGAAGATGGTACCGACAATCCTTCATCAACCATCTCTGATTGCGAGCCGACGACATCCATTGACGAGTGGCTGAGGGGCTCTTGCTGTCGGCTGCTTTAGCACAAACAGTTCAAAAGACTTTTTTTTTTTTGTTCCGTGTTCTCAAGACAATGGAAGGAGAATCAGATGAAATGTATGCCAGAGACAACCCATAACTTTAGGCAATCAATTAAAATGTCGTGTACTGTGTCAAACATGTCAGTGAGGTCCAACACAACGGGGACAGAAACACACTCGGTGTCAGTACTCAACCAATCAAAACTTAAACAAGACATGACCTACAGCGAGGATTTGCCCTTAAACCAGATTCTCAAAGATTGTATTTTCATAGACAATCATTCAACTGTTTAAACATAACTGACTCTTAAACTTTGCCCCAAAATGGTAAATTACAAGTAGGACATTAGCTGCTGGGGGGTGGAATGATCTCATCTGGAGTTCTTCAGCAGAAGCTTAATTGCTAAGGCCTCAAAAGCTTTTGGGAAAACATCTGACTCTGTGACTCTGAGGAGGAGATGGTTTTCAGGAGTCTCCTCAAAAGGAATACTGGCAAAGGTGTGGTTCAACAGGTGAAGAATGAGCAGCAGATGAAGTCACGTGGGTTTGATCTAATCAGAGGTGGACATTTTTCTAGGTTTCTCTCTGGTTAGTCACACCCGTGAGTAGGAAAAATATAAATGAGTAGATTAAAAAAAACTCTCTCTGTGTTATACGCGCGCACACACACACACACACACACACATACATATATATATATATATATATGTGTGTGCGTGTGTGTTGGGGCTGACGGGTAAATCCATCATCATGGATAATCTGATACATTTTTAATGTGATTAATCCATGTACAGTTCAGTAAGACTGAACTTTGTCCAAGTAGAGTAACTGTAACACATACACAAACGGGCTGTTGATCCGATAGTGACGGGCAGCAGAACCACCCCATAATGATGGAAGACGCTAAACAACACATTGGCTTCTTAATGGGAAATAATTCATATTTCCCATTCAGAAGCCATCGAAACTGTAGTCTTCGCACATCAAACACAGGTGGGTGCGTCGGACAAAGGCAAAAAGCCCAGTATTAAAATGAAAAAGAAAGTCCCGCACACCACTAATCCTTGCAAGAGTTACTATTTATTAAAGCGCAACGTTTCGACCACAGCAGGGTCTTCCTCAGGCCAATTATTGCACAGGTGGTAGAAGCACCTCTTAAATAGCCTGGGTGTGACAAGCACCCAGGGGTGCCAGGTCCTGTAGGCTACAGGGTAGTAAGCCAAAAACAAGCCTAAATTAAGCCTGGATCGAACACAAAATCTGTGTAATCAATACAAATCTGCAACACACCAGTACGCAGCATTAACAATCCAATATAGTTATGTAAAGGAATAAAACAATAAAAAGAAGAAGCCAACCGAGATGGACCAGTCGACAAACATAAAGTATTATACAACCACTGCAGGAAGAAGTTTAAACAAACCTAGAGAAAGCCTTGTGATATACAGTGGATATTTCAGTCATTATTCTGAAATGAATCCCATCAGGGTGATGAAGGCTTCACATTGAATCCCAAATCATCTTGTAGGGGTTTATTTTCAATAATGATTAGCTCAGTGACCATTATCCCCTTCCATATTGTATTAAATAAATGCAAGGCTGAAACATATTCATTAATGATAAATATTTATGGTCATCATCATTATCGATCCGGTTCCAGACGTGGTTAAAACAGCCCATCACATCATGCAAGGAGAGACATTTGCACAGCAATCAAATCACCAGTGATTACCAAGAGCCACTAGACTTATTAATATGCATGTGCTGAATTTGTAATGCTCAACTTGTTTTCTTGTGCTGATTTTTAAGATAAGATTCTACAACATTTCCCAGTCTGAAAGCAACAAAAATAGAAATCTGAAACAACTAAATCTTAGTTTGGGAAAATCAAGGTCCCACACAGAAACAGAGGTGAGAGTCCAGGTACTTGTGCTGTCTGTGTGGCTTTGAAGATGCGTCTTCTGCCCTGAGAAGAAGAAAAGAGAGAGAAAAAAAACACAGAGCACTTTAAGATGCCAGGAGGGGCCGCTCAGCCTGTTCTGGGCTAAATTTGGCCGTGTAGTATCTATGTCGATTGTGAGGAGTCACAAGTACATTTCCACAGGCATTCAAGGGCGCAAATATACTCATACAGATGCAAACACTCTGTTTGGCTATAGAACACACAAACACACATGCTCAGGGACACACACACACTGTGATGTGATGTGATGCGGAGGAGAACAGGAGCCTCTGTGTTCTCCATGACGAGCAGCTTCAGAGCTGCTTCTGCTGCTTACAAATTGTAAGCTCCAATTGTCTTCTTGTGTGCCTCGCTGCCTCACAGGGACCGCGGATGATCTAAAACAGAACGCTGCGTGACCTGTAGTCATATGTCGCCTTTATGCACTAGGATGAATCACTTATGCACAGAATAATCGTGCGTTTAAGGCCTTTTAAATGTGCATTCATGGCACCATTTCTTACTGCCTCAGTCATGTCGACACAGATGTGCTTCACCAGATGTGCTCCCTGTCTTTTTCCTGCAACCCCTCTTAAATGATAATTATAAAAAAAATTCACCATTCAGTGTAATTTTTCTCAAATTACATTATTATTCTCCCTGAAGCATCCGTGATTTGTAACAGATTTGCAGCACTACATTTTGCAATCTTTTTTTTTCCCTTCCTCTTTTCTGATAATGTCTGAAAATACAATAACTTCACAGAGGCATTGTTCGTGAAAAAGCTGTTTGTACATCATATGTCTATCCTGTTCACTCCAAGTCAGCTTAAAGGTCAGGGACAGATCTCTCATTGCTGTATGGTGATGTATTGTTATACCAAAGGAGAATAGCACACCATTACATCACCTGTCACTAAAGCACAGAAGAAAGCAGAGGGTTATCAGGAGCCATTTTGTAATACCTGCCTGACGTCAACATCACCATTGATGTCAACAATGTCAACCAGTGATTCTCTGCTTCACGGTGTTAGAAATGTGCTATATCTGTTCAGTTTAGGAAGCATACGTAAGTACCACCCTCACGCGTTCTTTAGTCATCACGTTTCTAGATATGTTTTCGACTTGGGCAGAGTTTAAACTGCCAAAAAAAATAGAAAAAGGGATGATTAACTTATACTATACACTCTTTCATTGTTACATTTCCCCCCCTTTTCTGTATTAATTGTTGTTGTGAGAGTTCTTGTCACTGATGATTTCAGGTTTTCAAAGTTGAACTGTGAAAAACATGAAAATCACAACTGTTCCCATGGTAACAGATTTAATACTTGTGGCGATGATGAGAGCAGGCTGCAGATGCATGTAGAGGTTATAAAGAGTAAGGGATTTCTAGTAGCACACTGTATTAGCTAAGAGCACTTTGTTTTTGACAAGAGAATTGATTTTCTAATTGAATGTGTTTGAGAGGGAAGCAGATGTGGAGAAATGGAGATGGAGAGATATGTGAATGCAAAAGACAGAGGAGCCTCCAGGGCTTTTCCTTCTGCAGTGAAAGCCCCGCAGGCATTTCTTTTACAGCAAAGAAAATGTTTGAAGACCAAAAAGATAGAAGAAGATAGAGGGAGGTCAACATACTATAAAGAGGAGAACATGAATGTTTTTCTTCCTGCTCATGCTTCAGTGTTCATCTTCCCTCCACTCCCCTCTATTTGACCTGCAGCTCTACCCAGAATGACCCCTCAGCAACTGTCGGAAAAGTCAGGGACTTGGCCTCCTTCCGTCGACACTTCCGGATGGGTTTCATGACTATGCCGGCCTCCCAGGACCTGTCCCCTCACTCTTGTGCCTCTGCCATGGCTCCACGCTCGCAGTCCTGCCACGCTGTAGGTGCCGGCGACACGAGTCTGGAGAATGGAGATTACTCCGACACCCAGTCCCAACACAGTGGCCGCTGCCCCCCGGCCAAACCCAAACGCCACCCCAGCACTCGCCTCAGCTCCACGTCAGCTGACAGCAGAGGGCCTCCTGAAGCACCGCCTCCTCCACCTCCCACTCATTCCCAGTCCAAACACTCAGAAAAGAAAAATGGTATGAAAAGTGTATTTTGTGTGTGTGTGTGTGTGTGTGTGTGTGTGTACACATCACACTAAGAATAAATGAAAGCCTTCCTTGTGGAGGTGGAGCTCAAATAGAGGTCTTTCATTGATATTCATTCATATTTTTAAAATAACATGTCGAGTAGCTGGTGCAGCTGCTTGTACTGATGTGAAAGAAAGAAAGGAAGACTGCACAGATGGAAAAAGAGCAGGGCAGTACCATAAAGATATTTGCAGTTTGAGTTCATTATTCTTTTCCTCACATGAACTCGTTTGCTGGGATTTAGTACAACATGACTTGTTATGTGTTTTTGATCAGTAATATGTGCAATAGTTTCAGATTAGCTGTGCCGGTTGCTGCATAGCTCAAGCAGATGTGTGAATGAATAATTGCAGAGTTCTAAATTATGTTTTGTGTCAATGATACCAGTGTTTGGTTATGATATAATGATCTTTCATTTAAATGGTGATAATCGTTATAATGATCTGCTTAACAACAGCAGTTAATGATACCCGGCGTTAATAAGTTTAATGACAACACAATCAAGTGTCGCTCTCACTTTTTACCTGTATTGAAATGCATGCATGTCACTATACAGCACTTACTGCCCTGATATCAATGTTTTTTCCTCCTCCAGCTATGAAGAAATCGGACTCTGGAGACATGGGATCAAAGAAAGTTCCTCCTTTAAAGCCCAAGAGGAGTCCCAGCACCCAGTTGTCTTTCGACCCCCTCCCTCCACGTGTGCCTCCTTCTGCCACATCCATGCCTTTCCAGGCGGCAGACTCTCAGATTCAGACAGGAGACAGTGAAGACGAGCCTGTCTACATAGAGATGGTAGGACAAGTGTTTACCAGAGAAAGTCAGACCGCCACCCCCCACCCAGTCACCCCTGTGGCCACCACACCTGACTCTGACTCCGACCAGAGTGAGGCCATTTACGAGGAGATGAAATATCCCCTCCAGGAGGACAGAGAGTCCCACAGACATCTCCCTCCCAAACACGAGAAACTGTCGAAACACTCATCTAAACACTACCACGTCACCCCCTCCTCCTCCAGCAGCTCCTCCTCTCTGCCTCGCCCCTCCTCTTCCTCTCCTTCGTACTCCAAACCTAAAGCGACCGTGTCCATCTCTCATTCGTCTCCTCTGCCCTCGTCCACATCGTCCACACCAGTTCCCCAGGTCCTCTCAGCCAGTCCGCACACCCCCCGAGCGCCTACTCCCTACCTGCTGCAAGGGAGTAAGTCTGAATCGGAGTCCAGCACAAAGATCCCAGCCCCTTTCCCCAATCTTCTGCAGCATCGACCTCCACTGCTTGCCTTCCCTCAACCAGCAGCTGCCTCCAGCGGAGTCGGAGTGCAAAACAAGGCTTCTTCTTCGTCGAAAAGTCAAACATCCAGCGCAACAACTCAAGCCAGCACCTCCTCCTCCACATCTAACGTCCCTGTTTCTCTGTCAGGCTCCAAGGAGTCGTCAGGTGGCAGTTCATCCCAGCAGGACAAACACAATAGAGACTCCCAGTTAGGACCTGCTCCTGGTCTAAGAGCCAGGAGTCACTCCACCCCGCTGCCTCCATCCTCCAAATCCACTTCCCCTTTCTCTCATCACCACCACCACCCGCACCACCGGCCCTCCCACTACCATCACTATCGCAAACCTGAGAGAGGGGACTCACCCGCTCCATCCAAGAGTCAGTCCGCTAGCCAGGCCACGGTTCAGACCCAGACCACCGGTACGGGCAAAGAAGGCAAGTCTGTCAGCTTCCTGTTGAAGTCAGATAAAGGAGAACGGGATAAAGATCGTGACAGGGACAAAGAGAGGGACAAGGATCGGGACAGGGACCGAGATCGAGACAGGGATAGAGGTAGAGACAGAGACAAGGAAAGAGACAAGGACAGAGATCGGGATAAAGACAGAGACAGGGACAGAGACAGAGAAAGGGATCGGGACAAGGATCGAGAGAGGGATCGGGACAGGGACTGGGATCGGGACAGGGACGGAGGGCCACATTCCTTACAGTTGGACAGCGTTCTTTCATCTAGCAGCCAAACATCTCAAGGCAGCACCAGCTCCACCCCGACACCTTTATCTTCATCCCAGCGGCCTCACTCTCGCCCCCATCTACGCTCTCACACTCCTCACGGCTTGCCAGCATACAAGCCCCCCTCATCAGACAGCCCCCTGCTGTGGACATATCCTTCCGGTGGGTTCCGGAGGCCGCCGGCGTATGAAAGCCTGAGGGGAAGCTCTCAGACCCCGTCTCTGCAGCAACCCTCAAGTCTTACTGGTGTAGGTGAGGGGGCATCCAAGAATAGCGGAGGGTCTTCATCCCTCCACTCCAAAGTTGGCTTCATGCCCTGGGACAGCAGTGGCAGCCTAGCTGCAGATGAAGGGTCTTACTGGCCCATGCAGAGGAAATTGTCCTTCAGCCACGGGAGCAGAGAAACAGAGAGTAAGCCAGAGGTTATTTTATTACCAAATGAAAATGCTCATTTCAACATCTGTCCATTACCCGGATGTGATGAGCCACATGACGGCTAACTTTCTATTCACACCCAAAAACATACACATAAAACTATAAAATGTAATATGTTACTACTGTTAGAAACCAATTTCCCAGCTTTTGGCATCAATAAAGTACTTCTATCCATCTATAATCTATCTATGTAGTGCTTACATCTGTTCAGCAAATTAACTAGACTTCCACATAAGAGGTTAAGTTGAGTTATTGTCAGGTTTCAGGTTTAGGAAAACAAAATTCTTTGGAATAAAATTCTAATTTCACATGTGTGCCTTTCTACTCAAAGGCTTTGGACTAAAATACAAGTTTCATACCATGAGTACAACGCCTTCATGGAAACATCACAATTACATATAGATTCCTTGAAGTAAATGTAGCGGAATATGCCTGAAAAAAATAAAACAGTAGAATCTTAATTAAGATATTCCCTTTGTTCCTTCAGAAGACGAAGGTCGTGCATGGAATGGCAGCGCAGATGCTTTGTTACGGATGGATAAGGAGGAGCTGGGGCTGGGGTCTCGAGGCGGTCACTCAGGTATTCCGGTCCACTTCAGCGGTGCCAGCAGCAGGGCTCTGGGTCACAGTGAATCGTTGGCTGGTGTGGATAGTAGTCCCGGGTTCAGAGCTCTGCCCAGAGTAGGGCTGCCTCTGCCCTGCCAGACATTCCCTACCTGTCGCAACGGAGGTAACTTAATGTCGTCTGTTCTTTTTAATTTAATTGAAATGTAGCATTGGTTTTAGGTGACATGAA
>JAPTHA010000007.1:13283772-13297389 GCA_029814585.1 Gymnapogon annona
ATATATACATATATGATATTATGGTATTTTATATATATATATATATATATATATATATATATATATAATGGTACACGTGCATGTTTTGTCACGGATGCTGCAACCACATTTGCTTTTCCCAGCAACTATAAATCGTCAAGATGTTTAACATTCATCGGTTATACGTTTTTAACACCCAGAGGTAGGTTCCTGTGTGGAAACAAATCATGGTAATATTAGTTGTCGCTACCGATTTCTATGCAAAAAAGTGGAAGAAGCATTTTCTGCATCCTGATCAGCGTATTTTGTAAGGGGCCGTCTACCAATTACTTCCTTAGGCTGCGAGCAGAGTTAAAAACTCTCCAAAATCAATTAAATATTTCTCATTGGGATTACCTAGTTCCAGATATGTTGCATTTTAGTCATTATAGGATGTAATTAACTGTGGAAAAATCACATTACCTGCACTTACCCACAAGTCACCTCATTCTGAAATGGTACTCAAAAAATTCTGAAAAAAACCCACTAAAAATCAACAAAATATGTTCTCATTACGTGCTTTCCCAGTTAACCTTTTTAGTTCTTGTGTCATTGTGAATATGGAAATTATTCATCACATTTAATTAATCCCGGCTGGATAGCTCAGTTGGTAAGGCACCGAGCTGGTGCCTATCTGACCTGGGTTCGATTGGCGTCCAGTGGGTTGCGTCCGGAAGGGCATCCAATTTAAAAACTCCTGCCAAATCAACTATGCGAAAAGGATTTGCTGTGGCGACCCCGGAAAGGAAAAAGCTGACAAAAATCATCATTTGTCACATTTAATTGTATCAGCTTTTATGTTTGTACTATTGTGTATGTGTCAATGCTGTCTCTTGGACAGTTCGTCGTTGAAAATGACAACTGATTCTCAATCATTTTACCTGATAAAATATAAGTTAAATAAATAAAATAAATAAAACAGTTTTTGGCACATTCAAACAGCATAGGAACTACAAAGTACAACCATAGTTTGTAGAACCTTTTTAGGTCCGAAAGGAGGCAGGGTGTTTTCATGGTTCTCCAGGAACTGTATGACACTGGTGTTTACTGATTGGTAGATTTCAGGCTACACTTATTCCACATCTTGCTCCATGTGATTGCTGTAGTAAATACCCACCATAGTGTCCTACTTACTAGAAAAAATACGCAAAAATGCCTGTGGGTAATACTGTATATGACATGATGTGGGTATGACACAGTGGTGGCAACTATCAGCAATCAGAATGAGAAAATATCCTTTAGTTGATTTTTTTCAGAATTAATTTAAGAACAGTTTTAAAATTACGTGACCGCTGAGTAATATATGAGGTGGAGTAGGTAGAGAATTCGTTTTCCGGAATTTATTGATTGATGATTTCTTTCGGCTTTTTCCCTTTCGGGGTCACCACATTCAATCGAATCCAATTCGCATTTTTAATTTGGCAGGAATTTTTATGTCGGATGCCCTTCCTGACACAACCCACTGGACGTTCAACCTGGGAATCAAACCCAGGTCCTCCACCAGCCTGGTGCCCAAAGAACTGAGACATCCAGCCGGAAAAAGCCAGAATTTATTGAGTACCATTCCAAAATAAGGCAAACTGTGGGTAAAATATGATTATTTTGGTGTTTTCCCTACGATTGATTACACTTGATAACACTAAAATGCAACATATCAGCAACCTACACTAATAACAGCAACTACAGTAATAATCCCAATGAGAAATTGCCGTTTAATGTATTTTGACGGTTTTTTTCCCCTCTGCCAGTAGCCTGAGGAAGTCATTTGTAGACGGTCCCTTACAGAAAACCGTATTCAGGATGCATGCTTCTTTTTTTTTGGATAGACATCGGCAGCGACAACTCATACAGCTGTTGATTTTTTTCCTCCCACATAGCATCCCAACCCCTGTCCTCTACACACTACACCAATAACGTAGAAATCGCACATGTCTGACGAATATCTGGTGAACATGAAACATCCGGCTAACTTTCCGCGCTGCTGCTTTTCTTCCGTTTTCCTGCATAGTCAGTCCCGCAGGACAGAGGTGGGCGGGGCTTAAGTAAGTGTGCATCACCTCGAGGGAATACAAATGAACTCTCGGAAAACACGGCCTGAAACACGATGAAATGCACTTTTTTTTTTTTTTTAGCTGGAATGAGTGTGTTCGTAGTTCAGTGGAGTATCCGTGGGTGCTGAGCCGTGGACGGATCGCTGTCACACAGAGGTAAGAAGGCCTATTTTCGGCCGTTCTTCCTGAGCTGGCGCAGTGAGACGAATTGGAATTAGTTCAGATCTGCAAAAAAAAAAAAAAAAGAAAGAAAGAAACGAAAGAAATAAAGAAACCAACCGTATCCAAACGGCACTCCTTACCCACTACGATCAGGTGACATTTGTAGCGCTGTTTCCCAAATTGAGGACATTATTCGTGGAACGCGTCGGGTGGAGACGAGGAAAAGAACGGGTGGAGACGAGGAAAATCTAACACACATAATGGAAAATAAAACCCTCATTCAGAGTGTGTGATGCACCTTTAATGCCGAGATACAGGTGGTGTAGACACTGTAAACTTACGTAAACTTCATTGACGTCCATCTCCCATTTAGGGTGTGGGGCGTTAGGGTTTTGACCGTGAACTATTAGATTTCCCACGGTCCGTGCTTTTAACACAGAGACTCCAGTGTCCAATGACTGACAGGGTTAAAATGACTGACATGGTTAAAATGTGACTGGATCAACCGCGACCAAGAATTTCCTCTAACTAGCTGAAGTGAGTAGAGTGGGACTGGAGTTGACTCATTCAGTGTTATTTTAGGAGCCGGTGACAGATCAGATCATGTCATTTGTTTGTAGTTATAAGCTGTCGCCTATGACCATTATGCTCTGAAGGTCTCATGTGTCTTTTGTTTGTGAAACATTGGTTGAAATCCTCTCTAGTGGAATGTGCTAGTGACACTTTTTTTTTTTTTGGGCACTGCACGTCCAAGAGCATGTTTCAGGTGCAGTCACATGTATACAGTCTTCTAAAATATGTGCAGCTCAATGTGTGTTTGCCAGCTCAGAGTGTGTTCCTGCTTTTCAAACAGTGTTTTTAAAGTGACTCACACATATTTAGTGTGTTGGACATCTGAGGTGTACTGCTTCCCCTGAAACCAGATCCATATCAGGGAGGTGTACTGACCTCGCCCCCAAACACACCCTCAGGAATATGTTTAGAGCTTGGGAGCGTGGGGAAGTTTCCAGGAATAACAAGTTACAACAAGGCCAGATGTGTACTTGAAAACCCATATGTAGTGTTTTTTTCCCCAGTGAATTACTTGTTTTGTGTTTTTGGGAGAAAATGACAGTCACAGTGTTACACTGGTCACCTAAGACACCAAATCTAACAAAACAACCTCTTAAATGTAGTATTTGTTGCAAAGTAATGATCACAATAGCTCTGATAAATTATCTTTTATATGGTTTCTTATCAACTATCATATAGTATGTGTGTTTAATTGACATTTACACATGTGAGTGATCACAGCCTAAAATATGATCTGTGTTCAGTTAATATATTTTGTTTAATCTGAACGATCACAATATATAACACTGTTCATTCACACTAAATGTACCTCTGCCTCTATTCTTTTAAATTCAAGATGGAGACATAAAATTAAGTGGATAGTGTGTCCGTTTTCTTGGATTCAAGGCATTAGTGCTCTGCTGAACACTTATTATGAGAATTATGCAGCAAATACGTGTTATACTTTGCTGCTACACTGTTGCCTGCCTTTCTCAAAGCCTGTGCATTCAGACTCAACTTTCTCTTTGTATCATCTGCAAATGTGTGCATAATATGTTTTCACTTGTGCAAAACATGCTGGTCTACTGTGATTGTGACAACAGAAATGCTCTGTGTTATTGGTCGATGTCACAATCCACCTTAAACTGTTTGCTTTTAACCTTTGTTATAGCACCTGACATATTGTATATGGATCTTTGTGTCTTAGAACATCTAGATCCAAAAACACAAGTTGATAGATTTTAATAGAATAACAACAAATTAATCTAAAATGCACCAATAATTCTAGTTTAATTCTTTCAAATCAATGTTAGTTTTATTTACTTTAGAGATTTTGGGGAGTTATCTTTTCTTGTCTCCTTATCTTCATCTTTTTTTCCTTTTTATTTCTCATGTACACCCGCCCTTTTCGATATCTTGTTTCCCAGGAAACAGCTGTTTACCCACATACCACACAAAACACTGCACACGTGCACACACACACACCTTTTCAGCTGCTGGTAGCTGTTCTACAGACCTGTATGATGTTGCAATGTCGATCACCTGATTGGCAACAGGTAAATGTCACAAAGCACCTGCAATGCTTCAGGGGTCTTTTGGCATTTAAACTCATAGTTACGGTATTTCCCATCCTGCAGTTGGTTCAGAATCAACTAACCACAAATGTAAATACACTCAAGGTGATGTGTAATCTGATTCTAATGTTTGTGCATCATTACAAGTATTACTGTATTACTAAAACTTCTTAAACTAATACTACTAATTCCTTTTATGGGCAATAAAACCGGCTGTGCCTTTGGACTTGCTACAACTCTATTGTCACTGTAAATATTCATGTTGCTCTGCATAACTCCAGAAAAATTACCAATGAAAGGGATCTAACTACCTATATTAGGTTGTATTTGACATATGGATACATTTTTTCAACTTATCTGTACAAATTGTACAGGTGACATCAGTATCTCAAGACAACTATAAAATGACCCCAAATAATAAACTAGACAATAACCAAAGCACTTAAGTAATAATAAATACAAAACATTGAAATATAATAAGTATTTGTGTAATTTGATATGAAATTTTGAAATGTATAGAACTGAAACCTATTATACCTCTGAAACGTGGTTGCACTGACGTACACAGAGGTGGATTTATTGTACGTATATTGAATTCAATGATTCCCTGAAGTATTTTCACATATTTAATAGCTATACAAAGTGTAGCAAAAAGGTACACTGTGGTTTTTGTTGCTGCCATAAAATGGGGATAATAATAATAACTGATTAGAGTTTATACAGCACTTTTTTCCAGGAAACTCAAAGCACGTACATTAATAATCCATTATCTATTCACTCTCAAATTCACACTAACCACCAGTAAATATTCACACGCATTCATACACCAGTGCGAGAGCACTGGAGGCAAGGTGGGTGAAGTTTCTTACCCAAGGACACAACGGCACATGACCAAGACAGAGCGTGATTCGAACCGCCAACCCTTTGGTTATTTGACAACCCACTCTACCTCCTATATTTGCATTTCTATCATTTGAAAGAGTGTGAATTTACACTTAAAGTTGTGATGTAAACAGATGAGTATGTATAAAATCTCTTGTTGTATTTCAACCCTTAGTTTTAGCACAACAGCAGCTGGCACTACTGCAGCACCAACAGCCTCATGGCCAGTCCAGGGGAATTAATCGAGCCACTCGCCCAGAGCGCGGCAGCACAGAACCTCGACAGAAGACGCTTCTCACATGACTTCTGCAATCTGAGTCCAGATATGATAGATGGCCTCATGTCCACCTGTGGTAAGGACATGTTCTCCTGTACAGAAACCCTGAGCCCGCTTATATGCACATTCAAAATCTGATCACTATCTGATTTGTGGTGTTACCTGATTATATTCAAGTTGTTATGTAAACAGTAGAATGTCTTATGCTTTTAAAGATAACAGCAGTAATCTGATTATAAGTAAATGGACAAACACACCTGCAAGTCTTTAGATACCTATTAATCTGATTTATTTCATTCTCAGAGTGTGTGTTTGTAATACAATCAAACTTGTGTGAAAGAGAAGTGAAAAACAATCAAAAGAAGTCTGAGTCTGTCATCACATTCTAATAATAGGCTGAAACGGTTAAACCGAGGTTGTCCATGATCATATTTCTCAAGTGCATATACAGTAAATGTGTCAGATCTGATTATTATAATCATCCGATTAGTCCCAGTTATCAGAGTGTTTGTGGTAATGCTCACTGTTTTGTCTATAATCAGTTTTATTGGCTGCAGGGGGAATAAATCTGACACATTTCTCTGCATCTTCAAACAGATGGCCGTCCTTTCATGGTGGTGCAACATCTTCCAGAATTAAAGGAGGCAGGTATTCCGTACTTAATACCTGGAGTCCACATCACCTGCAAAGTCGACAACACCGAGAAATACACAACTCGCTCAAAGGTACATCTTTACATGTGTTGTAATGTGACCTGAATATTACTGTTATGAGGATTAGTCATAGGAATCGAGCATGGAACTGTAATATTGTCTAATGAAAATAGCAATAAAACAATGTAAAAAAAGAATAAATTAAGACACTTATTATTATAAATTCTTGGTCTTACTTGAAAATTCACTAATTTAATTGTATTCAGTGTTAAAAAAATATTATATGGCTCTCACAGAAATATATTTTAAAATATTTGACTTTCATGGCTCTCTCAGCCAAAAAGGTTCCCGGCCCCTGCTTTAGACTCAGAGCACAGTGGGATTATTAGGTAAGATTATGTTGCCATATCTTGATAAAGAAGAAGGCCAAAGATTTATTAAAAATGACTGAAGAAGGAATATTATTATTATTCTTTCTTTCTTAAGTATATCTGTAGTGTTTTTCAAGGCACTCAAAGTGCTTTACATTATTGATGGATTATTCATTTGCTCTCATATTCACCCTTTGGTGATTAATAGCGGGATTCAAACCACCAACCTTTCAGTTACTGGACGACCCTCATCCTGTGCCATGGCTGCCCCTTTACAGAATCTCCTGTATGTCTTCCCAGGTCCATGTGGGTACACTGTACACGGTGCGGCTAACTCATGGACCTTTCCAGTGGACAGTGAAGAGGAAGTACAAACACTTTCAGGAGCTTCATCGAGACCTTTACAAGCACAAGATGATGCTTCACTTGTTACCACTGGGAAGGTCAGTTCTCTAAATCTGTGTCATAGTCACAAAAGAGAAATCCTTGTGAGGAATTTGAGTTATAACAGGTGACTTCTCTGCTACTAAAGATTTTGAATATTCAAATGTCTTCAACAGATTTGCAAAAGAGAGGCAGCAGCTGAGAGCCATGTCCGAGGAAATGCCCAGCCTTCATGGAACTGACCGGACCAGGAGGGCCTCCAGCAAGATGGTATTCACCAAAACATTACATATACAGTGGTCCCTCGTTTATCGCGGGGGTGAAGTTCTAAAAATAACCTGCGACATGCAAAATCCACAAAGTAGTCAGAATATATTTTTTTACAGTTATTCTATACGTTTTAAGGCTGTAAAAGCCCTCACCACACACTTTATACACTTTTCTCAGACAGGCATTAACATTTTGTCACATTTCTCTCTTATTTAAACACTTACAAAGTTCAAACCTTCAGAGAGACTTCAAAACCAAGATTTCCACAGGTACCTGCAGCTGAGGCATTATGTAGAGCAAGAACTTAAAAAGGTCCATTTAGATACAGCCTGGACAGGTATTATAAAAATCATGATCGAAGCATACAAATCACAAATAGTACGTAAAGCTGTCTCTAAATTGTACACAACCCTAGAGGATTTAGAAGCGAATAACACAGATTACATCAGAGAAAAATGGGAGCGGGAAGCAAACATTGAGGTATCGGTAGATGAATGGGAGGAGATAAATATTAATCAATGGAAAACAACTAACTCATTAGTCTGGCGACAGTATGGCTGGAAGAACACTAAGGTATTTTGTGACCCCAGCTCAGAGAAAGTACAGTGACACTAAATGTTGGAGAGCCTGTGGTGCGGTCAAAGCGGATCACTTCCACATTTTCTGGGACTGCCCCTTAATCAGTCAATTCTGGTTAGATGTAAAAGAAGCTATTGATAAAACAATGAATATTAAAATTCCACTTACATTTGAAATATTATGCCTGGGTAAAACAGAACTGTTGAATCTAAAAAGGAAGGATGATTATAACATACTGAGGATAATGTTGTTAGCCTATAGAAAAGCGGTCACCAGGAGGTGGAGAAGTGATCAGGTGCCAAAAGTGGAGGAATAGGTGAATATTATGTTAAGTATTTACAATATGGAAAAATTGACGGCTTCACTAAGATTGCAAATGCATAAATTTAATGACATCTGGAAAAGCTGGTTACAATATGTGATTCAATTTAGGCCCTCTTTTGTGTAGGTCCAAGTGGTTATTATGTATAGCTATAGAACTCGTGTAAATGATTGGAATTTATGTCTAATTGATTGGATCTTTGGATGTAAGCCACACCCCGGTTCAAAGCTACTTGTTCTTGTTGTTTTTTTTTTTTTAATTATTTATTTTAGAATTATTTCCTTTTATTTTCTTTTTTTTGGTTTAAAAAAAAGGGAAAAATAATTAATTCCATAAATATGGACATTGTATGGACACAATATTTGCGATGTACAAAATATTTTCTTTGTAATACATGTGATGGGTTCATTATAGAAAATAAAATATAAATAAAAAAAAAAACCTTCATAGATTTTTTTAAAAGAATCAGAATACTTTATTAATCCCGAGGGAAATTGTTTAAGTACAGTGTTATAGAATGAAACCAAAGATTAAAACCCTAAGCAATTATTAATAGTGACTCACACGTGTTTCACAGTTCCTTTGACCATGTCTCTTTGTCCTAGCACTGATTCAACTGAACCAAACAGAAGCTTCATTTATTGCGTAATGGCGCCCTATAGCTGCTTAACAAGATTCCAGAGAGAGAAATTGATTGCCATTTGTGTGCGTTACACAAAGGAATGTTTATGCGGTCACTCATAGGGTCAAATAAAATGAAGGACACAGGATAGATATTATACTCTATAAAAACTAATACATAAAAAATAAAATAAAACCTATACACATACCATCTATGTGTAAAAAGTTCATAAACCCTTATTTAAAAACCCAGTGAGAACTGTTTAAAAAAACTCATGAGACAAATATAATAAATACAATAAAATTAAATAACATGCACTTCAAGAAGGAAGAGGTAGTTAGTTCACGCATATCAACATGCACACATACACACACACACACACACACAACGTATAGTATCTACCCTCTTATGTAGTACTGGCCAACAACTTCTACCATCCTTCAGGATGTCTTCAGAATGTCCAACTTTTTGTGCGATGGTTAGCATCTTTCTCTGCCCTCTGGGTGCGACTGCAGGTGCTTTTATTGGAAATATTGCAGAATATTTCGTCAGCATCGTGGGGTTTGTTGCGGAGAAAACTTACAAACATACAGCACTTCAGAGTCACACTGCTAATATCAACATTTATGTACATTTACTAAGATGAATGCATTTTGTGCTGTACAGGAGACGGGGCACAGAGGAGATTGATTGACAATGGTCTTAGCCAATCAGGACACAGAACAAACTCCCCATTTGTACGCTGGAAAAAAAAAGCGTACCAAGCTGAACAAAAAAAATATGTGAAACAGCAAGACCACGAAAGTTGAACCGCAATATAGCAAGGGACAACTGCAGACAAAACACAGAGAACGCAGATGATCCATCAACAACCCTCTGCTGTCTTTGCCTTGAGCTCGATAGGGCCTCTTTGACCACGACAAAGACAGCAAGAGGGTGGTTTATATACAAAATTGGGCTCCACAGGGTCCGTCCAAGCTGACAAGGACAGAGGGAGAATGCAGGAACATACTGAACCGTGGGTCATTTCTGCCTGACAAAGACTGCGAGAGGGATAAACATGCACGCAGCGTAACACTGGACATGCAAACTGGATATTTTTTTCCCTAATATTATATGTACAAAAGGGTTTGGGCAACAATTCAAATGACATTTCATTGAGTTAATAGTCGGTGTTCAGTATTCTTCTTCTTATTGTTAGTAGTAGTCATTGTACTGGTCCTCTTTATAATTTACACAGATTTTTAAGGAAATTGTGATTGTGATATCAGATATTACTAAAATGGAAATACATTTTTTTGGGTACAATACTGCACTTGAATATTATTAGAATATATTGATTGGTATAGCATATAAATAAATTGGATATTAAAATGATGCAAACACATACAGTCTTTGAGAACTGCCAGGGACTTATTGCATGTGGTATTAATTTCTTTATCAATACACTGGATTTGTCTCTGTCCTACTGTTCTTTGTTAAATATGGAGTTTTGAAGTGCTTTCTACATTGCAGAAATACCTGGAGGAGTACCTGAACGGTCTGCTGGAGAACTCCTTTTGCAGGAATGACCATAGCATGGTATGAGCCATCAGACACATACAGCACAAATAAGATATGTTTTGTTTTGTTTTTTTAAATTATGTGTGTATTATTTGTCTGTTTAGTTGGAATTCCTCTCTGTGGGTGCTCTCTCTTTTATCACGGATCTTGGACCCAAAGGCTTGTAAGTAAAACACTAGCATTTGAGAAACAAACTTATTATTATCTTATTATTCATTATTACTTATTACTTATTACTTATGTTATTATTATTATTATCAGACATATTAATATGTGTCTGTTTCAGAGAGGGGCCTATCTTCAAGAGGTCAGGGGGTCATCGTATTCAAGGTCTGAACTGCATCGGCCATCACCAGTTCTGTTTCCGCTGGTCGCGCCGCTGGCTGGTGGTGAAGGACTCGTTCCTGATGTACATGAACAGAGACAACGGACGCATCAACTTTGTGTTGCTGTTTGACCCTGAGTTCAAGGTGAAAGTGGGTCGCGCTCACACAGACACCAGATACGGAGTCTGCTTCGAAAACTTCACTCGGTAAGTGAGTCCACACACTGGGTCTGAAGTGAGGATGTGAATGTGCCATAACAATAATAATAAAAAGATATTTTGAATATTTGGTATTCTGGAGATGCGTGTGAGTGAGTGGTTTACGGCTGTGATCTGTCTTAGCGGTTATAAACGATGTACGTTTAAACTGTTAGCGGTTAGTAGCTGAAAGCGCTATACTAACGGTGGCAGCGAGGACTTTCACTTCGTCTCAGCTGCGGATGACCCTCGTTATCGTTATCATCTCTGGGACTTCAATCATGTCTTTGTTGTCTATGTTGTGCTAGAATTCAATTTGTTGTGTATCTGTTCTGCTCTGTTCTTCTTTTCTACTCTTTGTGATATGCTGCTGTGCATGAAATTTCCCCTGGCGGGACGAATAAAGGTGTATTCAATTCAGTTAAATGAAAAAATAATACATTTAATCTAAAAAGTGACTTTCAAGTCACTCGGACACTTTACAAACATAGTTATCAGTATGAATAAAACGGTTAACAGTATCAATAAAACAAGCAGAAACAACAGACCAGCAGGTACAATAGCAATAATGCTATCATGACACTGTATGTGTGTTTGTGTGTCAGGAGTCTGGTCATTAAGTGCAGCAGCTACAGACAGACCCACTGGTGGAGTCATGAAATTAACAGCTTGGCAGATACCTGTGATTACCTCAAAGTGCAGCGCTTTGGGGGTTTTGCTCCACCACGGGACGACACCCTCACCAAATGGTCAGATCAGATCAGTCCTCGTAACATTTTTTTTTGCAACTTCTTAACCCGTCATTTGTTTTATTCACTCTTACTCTGTATGCTTTGAAGGTATGTGAATGGAAGTGGCTACTTTGCAGACCTGGCTGATGCTCTTGAACAAGCCAAGGAGGAGATCTTCATCACTGACTGGTGGTGAGTGTCGTGACGCAACAAACGTGGAACACAATGTCAGATGAAATAGAACTGATTACAAATGTCAAATCATTCGCAACAAAGGTTAAGAACTGGTGCAAAACAAAACACGAACGTACCTAAATGCATCTAAAATGTATAATGCATGTTGATGTCTGACTGTTTTTCCTTTTTTTTTTTCTCTCTTTGAGTGTATGAATGTGTGTGAGGTAGATGTGAACGCGCTTTTATATACAGTAATTTGTTTATACTATTGCATATGGTGTTTTTACATTATTGTTGTTTATGCTGTAAATGCATTTCTCTGTTGAAAATACCAGCCACAGACGGAAGTTTAAAACTATCTAAATGCTATAAGATGTTTGTTGGGGAAAATCTGATTTTCCATACACCCACAATGTCTCACTACATTGATGAATACATACAGTAAATGAATAATATATGGTTACTTTAAAAGTTTGGACGTACAGCTATATGAAAATTGTTTTACTTTTGTAATTGTGGGCATAAAGCATGTTTTGTAGCATTAAAATGAATAAGAATTAAGTTGGTTATTGAATTTGTCTGGTGGATATGAAATAAATTTTGGGGTTTGTATGTCTTTTCCCTCAGGCTGAGTCCTGAAGTGTTCCTGAAGAGGCCAGCAACTGAGAACTACTGGCGCCTCGATGAGATACTCAAACGCAAAGCGGTTGGTATTTTTTTAATTCCCTGTTTTCAAATACAATTTTCTTTAAAGTTTAGACAAATTTCACATCAGTTTTAGATATTTTCATTATTGACTTCAAATTCTGCAGGAACAAGGAGTCAAAGTGTGTGTCTTGCTTTACAAAGAAGTGGAGCTTGCGCTTGGCATCAACAGTGAACACAGCAAAAGGACTCTGATGAATATGCACCCCAACATTAAGGTTTGCCAAAACTCTTCCTTGAGTAGCTGTGTTTTAGATATTCCCCCGCGTGCCATTTTTATATAACCTTGTCTTCTTTGTTTGGCACCAGATTATGCGACATCCCGATCATGTGTCATCTGTCGTGTTCCTGTGGGCTCATCATGAAAAGATGGTAGCTATTGACCAAACTGTGGCTTTTGTTGGAGGGATTGACCTGGCGTTTGGGAGATGGGATGACAGCCAGTATCGGCTCACTGACCTGGGTTTGACAGCCAACAGTGTAACCGAGCCGGAGACAGAAAAAAACACAGTGGTAAGAACATGTTCAATCTGGCTTTTTTTTTTTAAATCATTGATGATGCCTTCATGAATCAGTGCTCTCTTGGTATGTCACAGCTGCTGCATAAAACCGATCCACCACAGGTTGATGCTGTTGATGCTGGTGATGATGCAAAATTATCAGCACCAGATAAAGAAGTAGAGCAGGACCCTCTGGATCTGACTGGCAACACTAAACTGTGGCTTGGCAAAGACTACAGTAACTTTATCAGAAGAGATTGGGTCCAATTGGACAGACCCTTTGAAGGTATGGTATCTCCTTCACCATCACTGGCACACTTAGTCTCTGAATGGAGGCTGAAAGGGCTGCTTTTAATGTGCTTTTCAGATAACATTGACCGGACTCAAGTTCCTCGCATGCCCTGGCGTGATCTGTCTGCAGTCCTGCACGGCAAAGCTGCCAGAGATGTAGCGCGGCACTTCATTCAGCGCTGGAACTTCACCAAGGTCAGACTCTTTTTGCATCATTAACTTCTCCACGTCCCACAGCTGTCTAGTGTTTACTGGTAAATCTACAGATTGTTAATGAGTTCGGACTGGTGCTTTAATCGGTCAAATATTTTCACTGTACAGAGAGGGAAGGGCATAATGTAGTGGCGTATTTAAAAGCCTCTGAATTGTAATTGAAGTTCTGTTTGTTTAACTAAAGATCACTTTATTTC
>JAPTHA010000007.1:13309387-13335218 GCA_029814585.1 Gymnapogon annona
TATATCTTCTGTATATATGTAGATATAGTGTCGTAACTTTCATTCTAAATACTTTTTAAACAATTTGCCACGCACAACGATAGGGTTGTCCCTCTCAATATCGTTGTACTGTGTATAATGAAAATAAAGCATTCATTCATTTCAATAATTCAACTGTGTTGTGTCACTGCGTAGTTTGAAGTCCAGTGTGGATGCACCGGTAGTTTGTCCCTGCTGGAGCACCGTAGCCTCCTGGAGGAGAAAACACTTGAGGAGTGTTGTGTGTGCAGCCAATCGTCATTAAAGCCCACAAGACTACAACAAGCGCCGGAGAGGGTGGGAGTACTTGGGAAGCAAAACATGGCGAGATAACAAGTTTGGCTCTTGACCGCGGTTAGAAACTGCAGCGTCTTTTGCACCGCTGGCTTCAGACAACACAATTCTCCCGGTCCGGATTCTGGAGGAAAAAACCTACGCCGAACTTAAAACAGTCGAGGGCCCCAGTTTACAAGCATTACGGCGGTCTGGTGAGAGCAGCAGTGCCCGCCTGTCTGCCCGTGTTTTCCCCGGAAAGGTTGGCAGTGCTAGGCGCGACCGACTGTCAACACAGAAAATGGACGAGGAAAGAAAGTTTATCCTGCAAAAGACCGTTTAGCTCGCTAGCATAGCCACCTTAGCTAGCCAGTCACCGTTCAATCAATCGCTCGCACCTGACTTGATATTCGGATCACTGCGCGCGCTGGCCGAAACTGAGGGATATTTAAGTCGCGTGAACAAGTTTTGACAACTGCGGTCAGGTACAATCGTGTCTCGAACGGGGGACGTTATTTACATTTTCCACACTTTAACAGCTGGTAACATCCAAGAAGCACCTCATTTTAGGGCCAATAATGACGGGCTGAGAGTCGGTTCTGGTGCGGTGCGGACGGACCCGGGCGCCATCACATCAGACGTTGCGTTCTTCTTAAAAACAACCATTGCGCTGCTGATCCGAAACTGTTTTTTGTTTAGTTTTAATTTTTATCAACACATCAAGGAATGTATCAGTGGCACACCGGACGAATCTGACAGTTCTCGTGTGACATAATTCAACCGTAGACGATTTTTTTTGGGGGGGGGGGATGTTTTGCAGCAGTGAAGACGCGGCGTCTTGTCAAAATGAACGCAGTAAGGTGTTCAACAACAGTGGAGGTGCATTGCATTGAAAACCTGCCAGTTGTTAGACTGGTGTCCATGGTCGGCTAACGGTGACGTAAACAGTTTGTTAAGAAAAAATATCTCTTATTCAAAGTTGAATGTGTTTTGGTCGCGTATTGCGGATAAATAAATAGCGGATAACACTGTAGCCGTCGGCCGGAGTTGACGTGAGCTAAGCAGCAGCTGGGTGCGTCTGAGGCTGCGATGTCTCTGCTAATCTAAGCGCTATCGTGCGTTTCGGCAACAGTTTCGGCACATTACACGGCCGGTTTGCTCTATTTTCCCTTTAGTTGTCATCCTCGTTTGAGCTCGTTAAAGCCTCCACTTCTTTTTTTTTCCCCATCTCAAGTGCTCACCGGCGAATAACTAGGTAACTTGTTAGCCAACGTAATAAGTTTCGCCAGCCATGTCTGAAAACGCCCCCACACGAAGCCTGGATGATATAGACCTCGCAGCTCTGAGGGTGAGTATTGTTATGATACAAATTTGCACTGCACTCTCATAATCCAAACTTGTGGCAGCCTGGCTCACACGAATCGGTATCTTCTGAACAGAAGTGTCAATTTGACAAAAGCACGACCATTTCACACCCACGCAACAAAGTTGAGGTGGGATTTCGAAACGCCCCTCGGCCTGCTATTGCTACCGGCAAGTGCCCAGATTGAATCAACAACAAAGCCATTTCAGGGTCTATTCTCCTCTGTAGACCAAATGAAGAATTAAAATGATCCAAGCTAAGAACCTCTTCTTGACAAGTCTGTTGTAAACACATGGATATCAGGGCCAGCCCTGCCTTCTGGGGCTGGAACACCTGATCCACTCTGAGACTAAAACAAGACTGACATCTTGTTAGTATTTTTATGACATCATGTCAGTGTTTTCATGACAAGGTTCCTTATTCTTTTACTCTGACACCAGCTCCTCCTCCACCCCCCCACCATACAGTTGCATATTTTGTTTCTCATCTGTTTGGCTTAATTTGATTTGTTTTATTGACAACATCAAAAAAACAGCAGAATAGCCTTTGTCTGTTGCAGAACAACAATGCTGTGGGTTTCTGGTTTCAGTGATTCTGCTTCCAGGTCTCTCCTAAGTGTCTTTCTTATTTCTTATGTCTGAAACTAGAACTACTGCTCTTTGTTGAGTTGTTCCTCCATTACAACTCCGTCCTATTTTAGTTTTGCTCTATAATTTATCTTGAAAGTGAATGTGATTACCATGGCAAGGAAATGGTTTATGTATTCAGCCATTGCTTTTTTGAAAAGACCGATGAAACTTATGTCACCTCTACAAGGTGCAGTTTGTAGAAAAAAAAATACTATTCTCATTTCCTCTGTGAGTTGACCTTTCTAAGCTGTACCTGGAGTGACATTGACTGCAAGGCCTTTCAGAATCTACTTTAGCCATTTCTTTTGTGAAATATCTAATCCAGGCACACCTGTGTTGATAACATCATGTAATGTAAGAACTGTGAATGTAAACTCTAAATTTGACGCCTTTCATCTCAGTGATTACTTTTCTCGAGAAAAACAGCATTATCTAAATTAATATGTTGCGCAAAAACATCTGCACTGATTCAAAGTTAACACTAATAATCCTTGTGGTGTACAACTATGCTAAGAGGTATTAAAACTCTAAAATCAGATTGAACAGTACTTCAAATCTGGAAACAAAGCTGCACCTTGGGGTAGCTTTCATAGATTTCTGGGTCTTAACAGGAGATCTCGGGGTAGTTAATCCAAATCTCGGCTTGTTTGGTCTCATGTTACCTTTTCATTGACCTACATTAAGGCTGAGCATTGAATCTCATTATACATTACACATTTTTTAAGTAAGTCAATAAATTGTCAGTGCTTGGAGAGTGAAAATAATTCAGCATGTTTTGCTGCCTCTAAGGACCACAGGGAATCTTAATTTTGCTGGCCTAATCCAATTTAAGTTCTGACAATTGATCCTAACATAAAGTATGTATGCAAAAAAAACGCTTTTCAATTGTTATTTCTTGTCAATTTATGTGAAAACGGCACTTATTGAGAAACGAAGGCCTGTGGGCAACTGTGTTTATTTTGAATGGCACAATGTGTCATGCACATGAAACAGGGTATAAATAATCATAACCTGACCAAATATCACATAAAAGTGTGATCAGAATATTGAATTGGAATCAGTAAGATGGATCGGCCTCCCAGGAACCAGGGGATAAAACCCCGGGGAAATATAGTTTTGTGATTTTATTTGTAGCAGTGAAACAGCCTATTCTTTTTCTTGCTATGATTAGTAGAGACCTTCCGTAAGTGTGAGAAAGAAAGGACATTGCAAAAATAAGAAAATGGTAATGGAATGCTTTCAGACTACATTTTATAAACGGTACAGGAAAGGTAACTTTTCATGTTAACTAATGAGACATGGTACATCTATGATTTTTTTTTTTCTTGCTATAAGAAAATGATTTAATGTATTTCCCAATTGGTAAAACCTAGATTTATCTTCATACAGTACTAAACATGTCAAATTTGATGGTACAGTGTTATGCAGATTTAATTCAACCTGACAAGTTTGCATGATCCCTCAAAGGCAGTGCAGTCTTTTCCTAATGATTCAGATGTGGAAATAGGTTTTGTTTATTAACTATACATACAGAAACCTGCATAACTTAAGATAAGAACTTGAAACTACAAGTTCTTCATAATGTGCTAGCCCTCCTGGCCTGAAATTTGAATAGTTGAGGCTCACTTACACCATGGAGTTCAGTTATAAGATCACATTTCCTGATCCTCTTTAGGGAACTGGTTTATTTTTGAGTTGATATTTTGATGATTCTTGCATCCATTCAACCACAAATAAGACATTTTAAAAAACAACTTCCTCTGTCAGCCAACTTGACACCACTGCAGGAAATGTGTGGTCAACTTCCTCACAGATGCATAGTTCAAGCCCAGGCTGTGATTTTGACATCAGCCTGGGCAAACACAACATTAGGAAAAATTCTTTGCATAGCTCTGTGAGGTTTTCCAATATGTCGAGTTTACACATTAACATGACAACATGAATGTAGGGTCCAGCTCCAGCTGCACAGCATAGTTTTACAGCTTGGTTGCCTGCAGTTTGTGCAATTGTTTCCAACAGTTAGAAAATGTGCTGCTGTTGCTACTCCTCAAGCAGGGTACCCTTCCCCTTATATCACTTCATTCCTCTCAACCCACACTCGGAGCTTAGACGTGGGTGAATTCACCACCTCTGCCTCCCCACTCACTGTAATCATTACATTATTGTTTCCCATACCATCATTCTTTTACTCGTCATTGACGTCACATCTCCCCTCCTCTCTGTCCATGTTACATGCTCTAAAATCTGCCTCATGTTTTTGTCATCATGAAAGCAACAGTTTTGTTTTATAATCACAGCTAATTGTTGTACTTTTCCAGTTTCCCTTCTAAATCCCACATATATATGCACTGTATGGATTTCATATGTATGTTCTTTCTCTATAAGGCATATTTCCCCCCGAAAGCCCTTCATTGGAAACAGATGAAAGCAGGATAGGTCATGCTGTACATTCTAAACCCAAAGCAGCAGTCTCACCACCCACACATCTTCTTAAAGCCATATTGAAATGCCGTGAAAGTGGAACTGCTTGTCGTTTTTCCCTGTCTCTCTGGGGAGGGGGTTGCATAATTAAGTCAAAGCAACCTACTCATTATTGGTATCACTGGAATATCTGTCTTGTGCAGTGAAACGATAAATGAACAAATCAGACAATGGCCAAAAGTCATACCTGTGATGTCAGTTTTTGTTTTATGTCTCTAATAAAGTATCAATAGTGAGTGCGTTATCGACTCAGTTTTTTTTTTCTGGATGAAATGATGTGGGTGGGTGGGAAGTGAGTGAGCAGGTGGGATGGAAGATGTGTACAGATGAATTTATGGACTAATGCCACTGCCTTAAAGGATTCAAACAAAACACAGTGGACTTACTGTTTGTATAGATAAAACAGCATATGATTTCTGCTCGACGGAGGCCTGTTTGTTTTTCTGTTTTTGTGTATTGCTGATGTTTATATATGTCAGTCTCTAATAATTTGCACCTATGCTTGAGTAAACGGAAGTCAGTGATTTCTGCTGCATAGGAAAATGAAACCCAAGTCAATTTTCTGATTCATAGGTACTATGTCATCAGAGTCAAAGCTTCTTCAGGTATCTGTTCAGGAACTTCTGTGTAGAATGATTTCAATTCAGCTTTTGTAGATGCTCCAGTTGAAGCCAGATTGAATCTGCTACCTGAATAGGTGCAGCTCAGTATGAATTTAATGTGATTCTACTCAAGAAACGTGTTTGCAATGCAGTGTAGTCGTACAGTTTTCAAAGAAGAACAAAACAAACATCATCCATGTAATGATAGAATATCAATGTAGTCTATGTTGTGTGTAGTTTTGCTAATTTGGTTTCCAGGACTGCAAAAGTAGAGTGCACATTGCTTCAGTGGAACAAAGTTTTCTCCCTAGCTGATGTGTTGTCAGAAATGGTTTAAATCAAGACATGAACTTCCTTGTGTGCCTAACCCTGCTCTGTCTGTCTGTCATATGGCTTATGAATCCCCCTTTGTCTTTGTCAGGATCCAGCAGGAATCTTCGAGCTTGTCGAGGTCGTCGGCAATGGGACCTATGGCCAGGTGTACAAGGTGAGACATGATGTGGAGGGTTTTTTTGTTTCTTAAGATCCAGCTATAAGTTGGGAATTATCGTTACATTCATCACCAAATATACTGATTTGACTAGCCAGAGTATTATACATATAGTGCATGAGACCAAGTGACTCGATTTTTGACCTGTAATGCATGCCTCTGCAACACTGTGCTGTATACTGAGGCTGTGTGAGCGTTTGCCCTCTATTAAATGGTCTGCAGTATTAATTGCTCAGATTACAGTGGAGTTAAGTGACTGCCATGTCAGTACATTTCAGCTATCTGTTCCAAAATTTTAGAATACTTCTGATAGTCACATATGACCCTGTAGTTAATGTAAATGTACAAAAGATCTGGAGAAAACATTTGTTAGTATTTAGGGTCAGAATTACATATTTTTAAAAAAAATAAATCAAAGCTCAGCTTCACTTTACACTTACTGCTAACCATATAATGATGAAACCTGCTCTTGAATCAGGGCCGTCACGTGAAGACCGGCCAGCTGGCGGCCATTAAGGTGATGGATGTTACAGAGGAGGAGGAAGAGGAGATCAAAGCTGAAATCAACATGCTGAAAAAATACAGCCATCACCGCAACATAGCCACGTACTACGGTGCCTTTGTCAAGAAGAGTCCACCAGGACATGATGACCAACTTTGGGTCTGTCTTCCTTGGTCCATTTTCTTACGATTCTATAGCTCTGATTTATTGATTATACTCACAATGTTTGTGTTTGCTTGCCAGCTGGTGATGGAGTTTTGTGGGGCTGGTTCAGTGACAGACCTGGTGAAAAACACAAAAGGCAGCTCTCTTAAGGAGGACTGGATTGCTTATATCTGCAGAGAAATACTAAGGGTGAGAAATAACAATTACATCTACTTCAAAAAAAGTCTGCAGCATTTGTGATTAACCAGATTGTGTATCGTTTTGTATGTCTAGGGCCTTTCTCACCTCCATGCCCATAAAGTCATCCATAGGGACATTAAGGGACAGAACGTGCTGCTAACAGAGAATGCAGAGGTCAAACTAGGTATGTTTCAGAATTGTTCCCCCAAAGGTGCATTGTGTTGGACTTCCTCTCACACCCAAGTGAATCGTATGACTTAAAAGTTGTTAAACCAAAAATTGCCCTGTTTAGAACCATTGTCCAGTTCTTGGCTTTTACAGAAACACAGTGGAGCAACCAGTGGGTGAAAACTATTGGTTAAAAGTTTAACTAATGCTGAAGTATGCAGTACTTTAAAGTTTAATACCACTGACTGCCACTAGAAACTTGCTCAAAAATCCTGGCTTCCCTGGATTTGTATTGAACTTCTCTCAGGAAATACATTTTTATCTAGGAGTCATTCTGTTGTCATCACGTGTTCATTGGTCGCTTTGTAAACTATCACCTTAATAACTGCTTTAATTGACTGCTGTGTGTATATATGTTTTTGTGGCTCTAATTGACTGGTGTGTTTGACAGCATGTCTGTTCACCTAATTTGACTTTTGGCAGTCCTCTTATCTTTTTATATTGTCCTAATAGTTATACTAACAACACCTGCTGCGGTCACTTTCAAGCTCCATTAAACCAAAATGACAGTGACCAAAATGCAGATTCAAGGGTTGAAAACTGTTGTTCAAAACCTAGTGACCTCACTGTCACTACGGCCACTTATTTAACTTTATATTTATGCAAATACTTCACCCTAAATCTTACACGCTGCACCTTATAATGTAAAATGTGTTGCTCTAGTGACTTACAGTACATGGTGGCCTATCATTTTTTCACTTCACTGTGTCCTCCTGTTCATTTGCCTTACACAGTTGATTTTGGGGTGAGTGCTCAGCTGGACCGGACTGTGGGCCGTAGGAACACCTTCATTGGCACACCTTATTGGATGGCACCAGAGGTCATCGCCTGTGATGAAAACCCTGACTCCACCTATGACTACAGGGTAAGAATACTATTGTGGGTGTGTGTTTGTGCGTGTGACAACACCTGCTATATGATTGCATATGAGGGATGTGGACTAATCTGATCCACTGTGTGGTTTGCAGAGTGATATCTGGTCCTTGGGGATTACAGCCATAGAGATGGCAGAGGGGGCTCCTCGTAAGTCTCTACACGCACTTATATAACCTGTTATGAATTGAAATTAATCATATTTAAATGATACATGCAATTTTCATGGTGCTGGAGTGTATTCTGAAAGACCTCATGAATGAGTGTCTTGCATGTGTTACCGTGCTGTCTGTGTTGTCAGATGGACAGCTGACTCACTGTAATCAAGGTAGTGTAGTCGTGAGCTGGCAGTTGGGCCTGTGGAAGCTGATTGCAGAGATCTCTGTGGTCTGCTTAGCTGGGAGATTTGTCTGCTTGTAGATTTGGAGTCAAACCTGACTGATAGACAACAAATGATCTGTTTCTAGTCTTGATTTGATGGTTTCTAGATGCTCTGTTGTTAACTTGTTATATTAACCAATTAGTGCATGTTGTGATGCAGCTTTTATACCTTCATCTCAAGATAAAATCGTGCTGCTGTAAACCTGGAATTTCCCCGAGTGGGACTAATAAAGGAATATCCTCCATGCTACTTACTTCCGGACACAGAACTAAGTAGCACAGAGGTGTAGGAATACTTATTATATATCAATGAGCTCTGTGCTGTGACATAATGTACTCTTACTGTGTCATGTTAGCGCAGCCACCTGTGGCTGCTGAGTTAAAAACAAACATAGACTTAGAGTAAAGACTTAAAATGTTTAATCATAGACATGTGTTTGTTTTCTAATGTCATATTTTCTGCTTGTCCTTGTGAGTTGCTTCCAGTACATCACTGATGTACTGTTTCATTCATTGTATTGCAAGTGTTTGCCACTAGTGAGGCTGCAATATTTGTTGCATTTCTGGTACTTTTGCTTATTTTTGATTGAAGTGGTAATGCATGAATCTATTGATTAATTCATTCATTTCTAAATGGGTATTCAGTTGTTTTTTTATTTTAAATGATTGGTAGATTGTTGCAATATGTCACATTTGCAAACAAAATACAGGATTTCACATTAATTATACTTGTATGGAAATTTTTAAATACACTTTATAATTACAGGATTATCTGTTAATTTTTTTTAGTGCATAAACTTTTTGTGTGGAGTTTGCATGGTCTCCCCATGTAAACATGACTTTTTTTTTTAAGAGTACTGTGGTTTCCGCCCATTCAAAGACACACTTAAATAGCTCGATTGGTCAATGTTCAACTGGTGGATGGATGGGTGGATTTTGTCTGTTTTGAAGTCAGTCTTGTGATCAACTGGTGACATGTCAGGGCACATTCCTTATTTGTCTGATGGTACCTGGGATAGGCTCCAGTATCCCATGATCCTGCCGAGGATGAATGTTTAGAAATATGAATCAATAAATGAAATATATTAGTAGCAGATAGAGATTTGTGCATTAAAATTATGTGGGCCATGTTTTGATCACATGGCCCACATGAACTGCCTTCATCACCAAAAATCCTGTTTGTTTCTCCATCACATATGTCATTTGAATATAGCGAAACCAGGGACCTGTATCATGACAGTGAAATCAATTGACCCAGACTGTATTGATGTTACCAGGACCAGGCTTGACAAAACCAAACATTTGCAGTCTCACTAAGAAGCATCATAAATGTGGCTATCAACTCCCTCTGTTGACCCAGGATTTCTGACTCTACATAATAATAATAGGTGGACTTGGCTCTAAATGACTCTTCACGTTTCTCACAAGTAAAACAATGTTTAATGTTGATGAGTTTAAACATACATTCGTTAAAACCAACTTAGCCTTAACAGCCAGTAAACAGAAAAAGAACACAGTCAAAGTACTGCCCATTGTGAGCATGTGAGTTCATAATCTGTATCTGACTTTAATAACTGTTTATGATGTTAATGTAATCTTACTGCATCAAGACTCAATCTTGCCACTGTTAAATAGTCTGAGTTTAAGCGAAGTATAAATTAAAACATATAGTGTAAATCATACCCCTGTCAACTGTTATATGGTAAAGAATTACTGGTGGTACTACTTGCTGTTTTAAGATTTTATCACAAAGGAAAGTCAATATCGATTCAATATCTGAGCATACTGTATTTCGTGACTTACCCTGGAAAGAAGTACAACCACGTCTGCTGAAGGAGAAGTCCTGAGTTGAATCAGATGTTAGATGTCTGACCTGCCAGTTGTGTTTCATGGTACAGATATGGGTGTTTGGGTGTGTTGTTGCTTCTGATTTCTTTTTTTCAGAATGACTCTAATACTGTAGGTCAGCTGAGACAGCTGGATTAAAATACAGCACAACAATGTTTTCTGTTTACCGCACAGTCCTAATGTGATACTGTATTCTACACAGTGTTGAACCATATTTGAAGTATAGACTGTTTGTCTTTTCAGTCAGCTCTGCTATGTTAGCAGACATTTGCCATAAATTTTCTGATGGTGTAGACTAAGGTGTGTTATACTAACACTTAAAGGAAAATAAGGAGCTGTCAGTAAGGTAAGTAGAGAGGGATAAATTGTATAGACAGAGCTTTCATAAAAGGCTGAGTAGTCGATTGTCTAAAAGCATAAATACACAGAACAATTCTCTCCAGGTATTTAGGAAAACAATGGATGGAACTTGAGTCCAAAGACCATGTTGACAATCGGCGTGTTGGCAAAAATATAATATCAGGAGATCAGTTTTTAAAATAAAGACAATGCTTTAAACTTATTAAATATTTGCATATTTTGCATAACCTACAACAGTTTACATGTTAAAACATTAATGTCAGATAAAGCACATGTTATCAGTGTAAACCCCTCAGTCTTGGGGTGACATCAAATCTTTTGAAATGAAATTTGCTCCTTGCCTTTGGCTGTCTCTGTCACGTGGCATATGTCCTTATAAAAGCCTATTTACTGTGAAACTCTACAGCTAACCAGTCAGGTTTAGCTACCTACCTACGCTGGGAACACAATGACTCACAGTCCTTGCTCTTACATTCAGTGTAACAGTAAGCCTCAGGCACCAGGAAAGATTGGATAACAGCAGCTGTAACCATGTTTAAGGATACAATATGTGTAACAGTGGCTTGTATTATTTAGAAACCATTATGTGCAGGTATATACATGATATTGTATCACTTACCTTATGGCTTCCTTCTTTGTACCATAGCTTCAAACTCTGCTTTCCTTTGTTCCTGTAGCTCTGTGTGACATGCATCCAATGAGAGCACTCTTCCTGATTCCCAGGAATCCCCCTCCTAAACTTAAATCCAAAAAATGGTGAGTTATGTTCTGCATGTTATGCATCTTAAGACATACATTTTGCTTTTTGTCATGTACTTCCTGGACATCGCAGGACTCGAGAATCTTTTAAGTTATTGACTTTTCATTTTAAATTAGAATCCAGCCATCAGATAAACAGTCCAAAATTCACTATAGATATTTAGTGAATATTCATATAATTTGTTACTATATGATTGTAAGAAGATCGAAAAATAAATGGAGGAAAAAACTTGGAGCTGTCTCTGCCAGGATCTCACCATGTTTGAAACGTGAACCCACTTATTAATCCTTGAATGACAACACAGCTCAATGAATAGATTGCTATTTGTACAGGATGTGTTCCACAATAACAAGAAAACCTGTCAGTTTGTCAACCACTGTATTGCCTTTAAGGCTTCTATAAGTTTACTCACTCTAAAGGGAAACTGAATTGGAAAATGTGTTTCTACTTGAGAACACATGGTGCAAGTGATCAATGAACATGGAAACTAATGTGATTGTGCAATTGTGAGCAGGACCAAAATATTTGTTTGTAACTACTTTTTCTTATTCTTCTTCCTGCCTGTTTTGTTCCCATTTCTTTTCCCATTTCTGATTCAGGACCCTATTGCATGTAAAGGTATCATTAGTATGGCTTGTAGTAAAGTATTTTGAATGTACATAACTAGTGATTAGTGCTTAATATCAACTATAAGATGAAGTATGTCAGGAGTCATGTATAGTTCTTAGTTACTACAGTATTTGAATACATTTGTCTTAGTTTGAATTCTCTACCTTGAATCGATACAATTTGTTTCAGTTTGTAATGCAGTCTTTGTCAATTTTTCCCTAGTGGCTTTGCTTAAGGAGTCATTATAGCATTATGACACTAAGAATGAGTATAGAAAATTTGGGAATTTCTTTTTTCTCAGAGATTGAAACACATGAAGCCTCCTTTGTCTCGTTTGGGACTCGAGGTAGCTGTTCCCTGCATCCCCTTTCTCCTGTTTTCCCTCAACATGCATCATCCGCTAACCTCCCCGTTCCTCCCAGGTCCAAGAAATTCATTGACTTTATTGAGGGCTGTCTTGTGAAAACGTATCCCAGCCGGCCGTCTACAGAGCAGCTGCTCAAACACTCCTTCATCAGGGACCAGCCCACTGAGCGGCAGGTCCGAATTCAACTTAAAGACCACATAGACCGTACACGCAAGAAAAGGGGAGAGAAGGGTAAGAACATGCTTCAGTGAAGCTGATCTTCCTGGGTTATTTAAAAAGGTGTAAACTAGATTGTCTCCTTGTGGGCAATAATATAGGTTATAGTATCATTCTGTTTTTTAATCAGCTGTTTGAAATTTTACAGAAGAGACAGAATATGAATATAGTGGCAGTGATGAAGAGGATGAAAATCGTGGTGATGATAGAGAATCAAGGTAATATTTCTTTGGTAGTCGGTTATATTTGTCCTGTTGTATTGTTACTATCTTTGCAAATTATCTACATTTTTGCCATCAGTTCCATCCTTAACGTACCTGGTGAGTCCACCCTGAGGCGGGACTTCCAGCGCCTGCAGCAAGAGAATAAGGAACGCTCGGAGGCTCACAAGAGACAGCAGGCCCAACTGGCCGCGCAGCGCCGGGACCCTGAGGAGCATAAGAGGCAGCTGCTGCACGACCGACAGAAACGCATTGAAGAGCAGAAGGAACAACGCCGGCGTCTGGAAGAGGTAAGGTTCACCGTTTATACATGTTTACTTCTGTGGAGTCATTGCCTTTTAATAGGAGATTGGAACATTTCATAGAGATGGGGACTGTTTCTTCCAAGTATGGAATCTTTTTTTTTTTTTTTTCTTACATTGGCCAGGTAAACATGCCATTTCTGCCATCTCTTTTCACCCAGGTCTTTTTGGAGTCGGATTAAATATGTCATTTGCTCTAGGACTTGTAATTGTTTTGTAGCATCAATAAAGGTATGTATCGTAGGGGCATTTTTCTGGAGCCAGCATTTTGTGATTGCCTTTTTACTTGCAGCCAGCAAGACCTTCAGGAGGTAGGTATCAGTTTTACGTGGAATCTTTTGAACTCAGGGTTTTTTTTTACTGAATGTAATGTTTTGTCAGACTATTTTATGTATTCGAGTGGCACAGTAATCAGTTAAACCATTTAAAGGAAAAGGTCTATGCACATTTTAAAAATACCACTCTCATGAATACCCTTGAAGCAACCTAAAATACTTCAATTATATTGAATTTACTTTTACTTGCTGCCTTACATTAGTTACTTGCAGCTTGTTAAAACACATTATATGCTTAGTGGCTGTTTCGTTGCTAAAACTGAGAATTTGATTAATTTCATTATGTGGCCATAACAATTTTTTTTAACCAATGTTTCAGTAGCTTCTTCTATTCAGTGACACCCATATTCACCTGAATGTATCCATCACTACTTGCAGGTCCTAAACAAATGCTGGGGGAAGCCTAACACACTTCAGAATTGCTCCCAGTCATCTTGGACACTGGTGGGAAAGAAAAGACTAGCTACAAACAAAGTATATAAATGACTAACTGTGTCAACATTTGCTCAGTCAGTTGGTAGCCCAGAGTGAGTTATGCTAGTATGAGTTGAGCTGTTTCTAGCTGTTTCATCATAAAGTCTAAAATGATATGAAACCGTGAATCTGAATTTAAAGAGCCTAAAAACCAGTAAGCTAACATTTCGTAAATATAATTCACAGAATATATCTATAATTTCCTGTCACCGTTTTAAAGAGGAAAAGTATATATTTTATTTAATTAGCCAACCAGCCAGATATAGATGAATTTGCTTTCCAGATAAGATGAGATAATCAGAAAACAAACTCTATAAGATAAATAAAATATTAGTCACCAAGCGGTGGAACTTTAAAGATGCATCTTTCAAATCCAGTCTGAAGAACGATGTTGTCAAAGAAACTGACAATCTAACTTTGAGGGGTTTTTTTGTGTGCTGTCATTTTTCTAAATAATGTCATGTGTAAATTAAAATGACTTAAATTACAGTATTGAAGAGGGAAAAGACACATTCTAATTACAGTGAACAGTCTTTGTGTCAGAGTCCAAGCATGGAAAGCAGCACATGTATTGTGTCCACTGGCCTCACATTCACCCATTCACACACACTCCAGTGGGTGGCTGCTGCCATGCACTGAACCCCAAATTGCATCCAGTGGTGCTGCCAGGCTCCACTGGGAGCAATTTTGGGTTCTGTGTCTTGCTCAGGGACACTTCGACATGTGGAGAGTTGGAGCCAGGATTCGAACAACCCATCGGCCAATGGGCAACCCGCTCTACCGACTGAGCCACAGCCGTTGGACACAGAAGTTGGGACCCGTGAAATGTTAGAAGTTGTGTTGTATTTAAGTGAGATACATAATGAAATTGATAATGCTTTTGTCATCATCAGTGCAAAAATACCAAGGTATCTAGCTGCAGTAAGGTTGTATTCCCCTAATCCACCTCCTCTATCTTATCAGTAAAGTGACAAGAATGAGCTGAGAATGTTATGTGCTACTATGAAGTGGGAGTTCTCATTTGGACAGAAAGAACAAACTTTGTTGTTTCGGTGATGCTTGAAATGAAGATAAAAACCGATGCCTGTCAGAATTGAATATCTGTGGTCAGTTATTTTGAATCAAAGCATCTCTCTGAAGATGATTATGATGCAAAAGGTGTGTGTGTCTGTGTGGGAATGACTCACAGCCTCTTTTCTTTTTCCCTTATTTTGACACCCTTTTTTTTCTCCTGCTCTTCACATAGAAAAGGCAGAGATTGCATATTAGCAGAATCTCCTCTATGTATTCCCTTGTGCAAGTGTAACCTCAGTGCTCATTTCTTTATTTCCTGTCATCCCTCTCACCCAGCAACAGAGAAAGGAGCGGGAGATGGTGAGGCAGCAAGAAAAAGGTCCCCACCGGAGACTTGATGATATGAGACGGGAGGAAGACAGAAGGTTGGCTGAGAGGGAGCAGGTAACCAACCACAGGAGATGTGGGGCTGCAGTTGTCCAATCAGTGAGGAGAGTGGGCGTGTCGATTAGCAGCACAGTGCGAGTTGCGCTGGTGGTGAAATTCCACGAGTAGGTTGCCATAGCAGCAAGGGTCTAAATTAGTGTATTTATTCAGAGATGAGTTTTCTGTGGGTGAGCTCTCTGCATCTCTTTTGCTCTGTTTCCAGTCTCCCTTCAATAACAGGAGAGTCTGACATCATATCACCACCACCTTATGTTAGATACAGTATTCAAATGACACATTCACAGTGTGAAATCAGATAATGATTAGATGCCTCAATCACTACTGATGTAATGATTTCAAGTAACTTTTTACCCCTGCTACTAAATTCTATGTAGCTGGTGAATAATTTTCACCGATAATCACTGTGAGAATGGTAGATTTTTGTCTGTATAACATATTTTCTGCTGTTATTACGTAACTGCTGTTGTCTGCCCTTTTCCGCCCCCTATCTGCCACCTCTTTCTACCTATGTTCCTGTCATTCCTCCCCTCTTCACCACCTCAGGAGTTTATCAGACATAAGTTAGAGGAAGAGCAGCGGCAGTTAGAAATCCTTCAGCAGCAGTTGCTTCAGGAGCAGGCACTGCTTATGGTAACTCCCCCTCACTACTCATCATTTATTGTTTCATTTTATCCTGTTTAAACTGGACTGTACTATACTAGATCTTCAACCACATTGATGAATATTATACCAGTTTTCATGACAGCCTAGGCTGTCTTTGTTTCGATAAAACAAAGGCTTAAGTCTACCATGATGCTCATGTTAGAAGTAGATGTCAGCTGATTTGCAGCCTCTAGACATAGTGGATATAGACTAAACTGAGTATACAGTATATGCGGCCTCTAACAATATTGCGTAACGTCTTCTTACAGTGTGTACTTAGTACTTGTTCCCTTTTCTGCCAGTTTTTCTTTTTTTTTTTTTTTTTTTTAAATCCAAGTGAAGCATTGCAACACCCCTGATTTAGCCGTGTTCTGTGAAACAATGGGTGTTTCACTGTGATGTTGTAGTTTTTTGTTTGTGGACATGAAAAGAACATAGTTATTACCAGTGCATGCTTAAGGCTCTAAGTGTACAATCCTTACTAGGTTACATGTAATGAATAAACATGACTGCAGTTTTTTGGGATCTGGAGCAGGGCACATGTGAGGTTCACTGTTTTCCTCAAGGGCAATTAGTTGAGTTTGTTGTGTTCTCGCCATCCTCTAAGGGCATGGATTAGGGTCAGTAAGATTTGGAACTTGTAACATAATGTCCACAAATAATTCCAAAGTGTTGAGCTGGAAGTCAGCCTTTGTAAACAAGTAAAAACAGTTGTGCATTAGAAATTTTACGCTGTTCTCATAAAATGAAATAGTTTTGACAACTGTCCCTTCAGATTCAGGGGTGACATCTGGATTGCAATTCATGCCACCAACTTGAGTTTCATTCTGTAGGAGTTTTGTGAACTTTGCACTGAGTCACAAAAGTGCTTCTGTTTTCACATTGTCTTAAGATAAGTTTTTTTTTTTTCTATGATGCAGATCCACAACTTTACAAACTGGAATTATCGGTGATTATTACTTTACAAGCTCATTTTTAACCATGGTCAGGTGCTCATGAGGTGCTTACAATGAACTCCTCTCTTCTCTATTGATTTAAATTTTCCTCTCCACTCTGCTATTTGTCTATTTGTTAAATATCCAAATATCCAAAAAAAATCAAATACAATCTTGTAAAAGGCATGAATTAAGAGGAAGTGCTGCATGTTGTGTGGAGCAGCTGCACAGAGTGTAAAGGTCTTCACAATTCACTGTCTTTCCAAAAATAACTTCTACACACAACACATTTTTCTGGGAGATAAATGTATGAACCGGAACATAGTTGTACAGATGTCACTTTCTGCACAGTCCAATTACTTGGGGCCCATTCTGAGAAAGATAATCCTGCTAGTGTGTTCTCTGTCTGTGGTGAAGTCTCCTCCCACACAGTTGCTCCTGGAACAGAGGGAGGCACCTGGGTGAGGCATCCTTTCCAGGTGCCAAGTGGTTTTTCTCATTCAAGGACATGGCAAGAACTCTTTACTCTTCAAAAGTGCTGCAGATCTTATTTTGGCTGTTTGTTTCAAGAGCCTCATGATTTTACTCGCTTCCCAGAACTCGTAGACCATATGCGTGGAACAGAATGAAGAATGACAAGTAAATCCAGTACTGTACTGTGTGAGCCATTGTGATTTGGAGTTTTAGCAAATAAGGGGGAAGGCAAATCATGACAAGTAGTCAACATTGTGGAAAAACGTTCTTTCTGTTCTATGAAAATTCAGTTGTTTGTACATTCTCAAAACAAAAACCAGTCTAAAGCTCCGTGACTCATGGCTTTTATATCTGTTTTTTTTTTCTTTTTATAAATGCCTTAGTGATCAACAAGGCAGTGGACTTGAGAAACGTACAACTCCCAGTACAAGAAACAATCGCTCAAATAACTTTTAGATATGTTACTTAGACATGGGATATACATGTTTAGTTTCAGACACGGTCAATATTGTTTTAATGTCAGCTGGTAATTAACATATATAGTGAAAAATCAACAAATGGTGTGACCAGTGATGGTCATCGAAATGTGAAAGCCTTTACTTCTCGTTAAAGTTAATCCCTGCTGTTAACAGATGTGCATAAGGTATGCTTGACTGGGGTCTTTCTCTGTTCAGGAATATAAGCGTAAGCAGCTGGAAGAGCAACGTCAGTCAGAGCGGCTGCAGAGGCAGCTGCAGCAAGAGCATGCTTACCTGGTGTCTCTGCAACAACAGCAGCAGGATAAGAAGCCTCAGCTCTACCACTATAACAAAAACCTGGAACCCAACAACAAGCCCACATGGGCACGTGAGGTAGAATTTGAATGTTTAAAGCATTACACACTGTTGTCAAATAACACTGGCCTCTATAGAAGATCTTTGTCCTTATTTAGGTGGAAGAGCGAAGTAAGCTCAACAGACAGGGTTCACCCAAGATTTGTACCACTGTCTCTGACACTGCCATCCAGTCTCGCTCTGACTCAATCAGTCAGTCCGGAGTGGTCCAGTCCAATCAGACCCCTCCAATGCAGAGGCCTGTGGAACCCCAGGGTGGACAGGGCAAGGTGAGTGTATTGTGTCAGTGGTAACAACCTTGGAACACATGAAGTGTTTCCAAAGGAAACAGTGAAGTTGCTTCTACCTTTTTCTTCAGTCCTTCTGTTGAAATTCTTTTCCAGTGCTACCTTATTTATGCTTTCTTTTCTTCTTTTCCCTTCTTCCCTTCTCCTCCAACATGTAATTACCTTTAATTCTTGGAATACAAACACAATTTTACATTCCTCTTCACTACAACTTGCTTTTCCAACACCCTTTGCACTCGTCCTTCCACTTGGCTGCTCCCCTTTGGTCTGCTGCCTCTTGCAGTTCCAGATGGCTCATTTGGTTCCACTGAAGCCCTATGCTGCCCCTGTCCCTCGCTCCCAGTCCCTCTGTGACCAGCCCACTAAGACCATGTCTGCCTTCCCCACCCAGGATCCCTCCCTTACCCCCACACCCCGCCCCATTCACTCCAGAGAGTTAGTACGTCAAAACTCAGATCCAACCTCTGAGAACCCTGCACCACAGATGCACCAGATCAGAGAGGATCGCGGCCCCTGGATCCGACTGCCTGATGTGGAGCTGCCACCCAAGGTAACACTCCTTTATACTTAATGAAACCTAAAACCAACAGAGAACAGATATGTTTGGTTTATTCAGATAATGACAAAGTAGATGAAAACTAAATAAAAACTAGAACAAAAACGTTTTTTTTTTTCTTCTTCAGTTTATACACTGGCTGCTTCACAACTTTGTCTTGATGAAGATAATCTATAAGATTTAACATAAAATAAGATATTCCTTTACTAGTCCTACTTGGGGAAATTTCATTAAATCTATATTAAATATATTTCTTAAATTAAAAATTAAATAAAATTACTTTTATAATCACAAAACCAGCACAAGCTAGACTAAAATTAAAAGCCAAACTGAAAGACGGAGCAATCAGATATATGGAAAATTATGTACTTTACGAAAATCTACCATCAGATGTTGCCTAGCGTCATATCATTTGTAAAGGTTGTTTTTGAGTTTTAAGCACATGATATTGCAGGACATTTTCTCTGCTGGTTGTACAGTGTAAGAGTTTGCTGATTCTTCCTTTAGATTCCCCAGAGGACGGCATCTATTGCCACGGCTCTCAACACCAACCTGACCTCTGGTATCAGGCATCCAGTGAGAGCCAGGTATTGAAACCAGACAACTCCCTTGATCAGATAACCTCTTCAATTAGTGTCACTTATATTATGATATGTGGGGTGATTTTTATCTTCAACTTGTGGCAGCAACCCAGATCTCAGCCGCAATGATCGCTGGGAAAGAGGAGATAGTATGAGCATCATTTCCAATCTGCCCCAGACCGGTTCTCTAGAGAGACACCGCATCCTCAGTGAGTCCCTGCCTCCCCTCTGCGATTTCTAGGTAGGCTGTCTTTGCCCTAAAATCGGTTTCAGAATTATAACTACATGTTGTTATTTTCAGGCTCCTCCAAAATGGATTCACCCATTCTTTCCCATGACAGCCGTCATAAGCCAGGGGAGTCTCGCACCTCCTCCCGTCCTGGGCGCCCAGCTGTAAGTGTCTCCAACAAACACTGAATCAAATATCTCCCGGTTGTGCCCTAGCCAGTATCAAGAGTTTTTTATCATCCTTGCAATGCCTGATATTTGATAATATTATTTGAAAGTTGCATATATATAGTTAGAGCTGTTCTGTAAAGTGTAACACAGGTTACTAAGTGTAATGTTTTCTCTTCACGCAACCTCTTTTGTCCACCGACTACTCCGCACGTTTTCCCTTCATGTTTTTGTCCTTCAAAATTCTCTTTGCTGATTATGCAGAGTTACAAGAGGGCTATAGGAGAGGTTAGTATGAGTGTGTGTGTTTTGTGTTGTTTTCATGCATGGTCATATGCATTTACTGGCTCATGCAAGATGTGTTGCATGGTTAGCCTATTTGTGTTTTGTGTACACATTTTGTGTTCCGCTGGGGACAAACTCCGTGCATGACCATTATTGTGTTTCATACTGTAAAAAAACTTGTCAGATTATATTTGCTAAATTGAACAATACTCTAGGAGAATCTCAGCACATAATGAGAGGTCTGGTTTCACTGTATATTAGGGATTTTGAGTCAAAAGATTAAGTACTAATTAATCAGTTTTTTTTCCCATTAGCACTATAGCTTTATCATTATACTTTATTTATGTTAGTAGAATTTCAAGGAATCATTTCATGAAATGCAGTAGTCATTATTGTACTGCATTCCAATAAGCTTATTTAAAAGTATGTCAACTGAAATGGTCTATTCATCAATATTCCCAGTCTGATTGAAAGACGTATTTTATACAAGTAATGGAAATAACACAACATAGGAGTCTGTTTAATTATGTGTATTTTAGTACCATCAGGGCTATTATAATTAAATGTTAGCTTTGAAAGAAAGCATCTCTTATATTGATTAATTTGGTATTGCTATTTTGGCATTTATAGAATTAGTTTCAAATACAGTTGTAAATAAGTTATTATTATTGGGTAATTAGATTAGATACCTTTATTAGTCCCCTACGGGGAAATTTCATGATCAGTACATCATATGTGTTACAGATGAGCTTCAGCATATCTGTAACACTGTTCTTTGTAACATCTTATATGTTAGAAAGTAATGGCTTAGATGGTCTGAATTTTCACTTGTTTGTATTGTGAAGGTATTATCTTTGAGCTCATTCCACATCCAACCTATCACCTTCATAATGTGTTTTGATTTTTATTTTGCTTGTCAGAATTGTTCACTGTAAATACTGCTGTGACTGTTTTTCTCTTGTCACTTGTTTACACTTAAGATTCCACAAATATTAAAGTTTATGGTTGTGTGTGTACAGGATCATGGTCTCTACGCTAAAGAAAGGGCTGAGGAGCAGCCCAGACCCCCAGTCAAGGCAAACGATTACTCTTCCTCTTCGGAGAGCAGCGAGAGCAGTGAGGAGAGTGAGAGTGGCGAGGGAGCAGAGGAGGAAGAAAGCCCCACAGATCGGTAACTGCCAAATCTAAAGAACCAACAAATCTTAACTATTCCTTTTGTCCATTATCCCTGTTTGGGTTGTAATGTCCTACTTTGTTTGATTTCAGTCACAGAGATGCAGACACTGATTCGGTTAACACTATGGTGGTTCATGAAGATGAGGGGGAGGGGGGAGAGGGGGAGCAAGCTGGAGGCTATGGGGATCAGACCATGCTCGTGCAGAGGGTGAGTAATATTCATTCATTCATTCATTCATCTTCTAAACACGCTGCATCCTTTGCAGGGTCGCAGGGGTCACTGGAGCCTATCCCAGCTACTCAGGGTGAAGGCACGGGGGGGGGGCCCCTGGACAAGTCGCTAGTATTTGAACAAAAAAATATTCTCAAAATATCAGTGGGTCCAGTTTTGTTGGTCTGTTGTGCTTTGTTTTGGAAATTGAAAACCTCAACTCAACTGACCTATTTTCCTTTTATTTGAAAGTCGTGCTGGTATCGCTAAGGCATAATTTGAGTAAATTTATTTTCCATTGGTCACTCATCAATCGTTAATGGAATGAAGTAATTACAAATTTTCACTGTAAATTAATTTTATCTTTGCATGACACCAACTTATTTTAATTGTTAAAACTGTAGGCACTAAGAGAAGACATCATTTTGACTTCATTTAAACAGTGAATAAGATGTGTTTTCACATCAGGTATATAACAATATTCAAACCAAAGAAATTCAACTGCTTCACTTTAGAGCGTTTAGTAGTCCCATATTCATCACCCACTCAATTGGGCAATTATGTTATAACACAAGGATCATTTTGCAGACTAGCTTGGTTAAGTTCATATTTCATACCACTGTGAAAAATGAGATTTTTCCATTTGCCACTTGATAGGTTTCACTTATGGTTTTGACCGAGATAAAATGGAAGATGCAGCACGTCCTATATTGACAGGGAAGATGATTTTCTGTCTGCAGAATTTGTGCCACAGTAACCCACAGTAAGACTAAGAGCATACTGTAACAATGCCACTGCAGACATGAATTTTCTAATATTCTATACTATAATCTGTTCACAGTGGCATGGATTGTCCTTCTTTAATGCTGGCATATATTTAGAATCTAGAGTAAATCACTTAAGAGGGACTTTACCACCTTCTAGAAAAAAAGAAAAATGCATATATGTGTGTGTGTGTGTATGTATATATATATATTTTCACACTTATTGGCACTTGCAATAAACACTGACATATCCGTGCCTGTGTAGAGGAACTGCAGCATTAAAATCATGTTAGTAGCTGTAAATCGTTAGTTCTGTAACTGGGCAAATCCATACAAAGACGTGATGCATTTCCTCACTGGGCAAATGTGCCTGAACTTTTCAAATGTTCAATTTGTATCCTAGAGTCCTATTGCATCAGCTGATTAGATTTTATTTGTTTGTCTGACCTCAAAGACCCCAGAAAAGCGGAGCCATAATGGATATACTAACCTACCAGATGTGGTGCAGCCCTCTCATTCCCCCACTGATTCAGCCACTCACTCCTCCCCAGGGAAGGACTCTGTGTATGATGTAAGTTTGACTGATGCTAAATATATCAGACCTAAATTCCCAGTTTATTTTTATGTGTTCTGTTTATGTCATCGTTGCAGATGTGAATCTCTACTTGGAGACACTGTATTTCATGGCTCCCAGTTAGTCGAAGTCTTTGGAGCCAGGGGCATATTTCAATGACCCCTCTTCATAATAAGAACATAAAATGAGTGTATGCTTCTTACCATTTAAGTTCTAACCCTTTTCATCACAACAATGTAAGATCTGCATCAAGGTGATAGATGGAGGTTAATTTGGATTTGTCATGTCAATATTGTAGCAAGACCTGCATGATCCTAGTCAACCCAAATTTAAATGAAGCAGTTCAACTTAGTTCTCTCTAAGGAATTTTTCATGGCACCATAAGTAAAGCAAGTGATTTAGGTCTGATTGAAGTCATGAGAGGGTTTCTGTTAGCGTAGGAGGCAGATAGATGATGTTCTTGCACTTCTATTATAGCGCAATTTATGGTAAATTACTTCCTCTACTTTAAAAATACATATATAAGGTATTATAATAACAAGGTATTATTTTACGGTGTGTTTCTTTTTTTTTTTTTTTTTTTAAACATAAAATCCACTTCACCCCTGTAACGCTTTGACATCACTTGTCCCCCACCAGTATCAGTCTAGAGGTTTGGTTAAGGCTTCTGGCAAGTCCTCCTTCACTACCTTTGTGGATTTGGGCATGTACCAGTCACCAGGAGGTACAGGGGATAACATGTCTGTCACTGGTGAGTCAGAAGCTCCATAAACGTACATTTACAGCTACTTGAGTTTCTTTAGCATTAAGCAGGGAAGCTACAGTTCAATGTGAATCCACATTTTTGACATGTATTTGAGCAGTAAAACGGCAGCTAAACAAACCTTTACCTTTTGGGTGATTACATTATAAACATAAAGATCAAATGTAAAAAATCTGTTATAATGGATCAATATGCTCTTTAGCAAAGCATGTTTTATATGCGCTAGCTGAATTTAGGTGCTTTTCTTCTTCCTCTGTCTTTAGGCTCCAGGTTTGAGCAGCTGAAGATGGAGGTGAGGAAAGGGTCCATGGTAAATGTGAATCCCACCAACACACGCCCGCCAACCGACACCCCTGAGATCCGCAAGTACAAGAAGAGGTTCAACTCTGAGATCCTGTGTGCTGCTCTTTGGGGTGAGATTTGAATCAGTACATTGTCAAAGAAATGAACTAATTTAATATGCCTTAAAATAAAGTCATTTTTAGAGTGGAACCAAATCTGCCTTCGCACTGTAGAAGTCACGTCAGACTTGTATAACTCTCCTTTTATACCTACATGTGACTCATTGTTTTGACAAAAGTACTAATACGTCAGCTGCTGCAGGATTCTGGTTCCAAATATGACCTACACAATTAACATATAACAGATTCAATACGTTGGGGTCACTAATGCAATCAGAATCTCTTTGTGTCACATTAAAAACCCTCACTCACAACTTTTTATTTCCCCACATGAAGCACTTTCCTTTCCAAATCTAATTCCAGCTATTTTCATGAATACCACCCATTTCATAAGGATCAGATTATATGACTGAATGTCTTTATTCCTAAAGATATAATCTGTTTATTTGCTTTTAAATATCTAAAAATTGATAGACTTTTTTGTTAATTTGTGTTCTTTAAGGAAAAAGCACAACATTTCTTGCTTGGAAATAGGCCTTTCAGCCTTTGCTGCTCTTCTTTGCTTTCCAAAATAATAGAGACAGAGTGGCCGAGCAAGACACATAGTTGAGAGTGAGTGGTATTAGCAAGAAAAAAAACTGTGAAATGGACAAAGTGTTATTTTCGATTTTTTTTACAGCAGAATGAACTGGAGTCACTTTGTTTTTACATTGTTCTGCCTGCACACTCTGTGCTAAGCTGTTACTTGCTGGAGGCAGAAACTCGTAGCCCAGAAGTCCAAATGTAGAACCATTACAAGCTCTTTTTTTAATTTTTTTTTGTTTGTAATTGCCAACATGAATTTACACGAAATTACCTTGTCTGCAAACAACATTTTTGTCACATCATCTACGTTTTTAATGACGGTAGTAATTAAAGAACCCTTGATCCCACAGTTTATCTTTTATTGCTACTTCTGTTATCACTAATAACTCCCAAGCTGCACTGTCAGAAATTGTATTGGATTCAGCAATAGTGATTTGTGTAAGGTACAGTGCTCTTTGTTCATATTCATAAAAGCTAGAACATACATTCGATGAGTGACCAACATACAGAAACATCCAATCTCCTTTAAAGACACTTATTTACCTCCAAACAAAACTCATGTGGGTTGACTTAGTGCAGATTGTGAAGTGACAGTGATTATGGAGAATGAAAGCCCACATGACAACGAAGCTGCACCACAGGCACACAGCAACTCCTATATTTAGCTGTGAAAGGAAATGCAATAATTAGAATCATTTTATGCAAAAATGAAAAAGCAATTTCTTTGTGCATGTGTGTCCCCCCAGGTGTGAACCTGTTGGTGGGCACAGAGAATGGTTTGAAGCTGCTAGACCGTAGTGGTCAGGGCAAAGTTTACCCCCTCATCAACTCCCGCAGGTTCCAGCAGATGGACGTCCTGGAGGGCCTCAACCTGCTCATAACTATATCAGGTCATTACTGCTACTCATCAGTACTGCCACTCACTTTAAAGAGATCCTCTAATTCTGGCATCAGAGATCCGCCTTCAATGGGTGCCAGATACGTGAAGCAAAACTGTGCCAATGCTCTTTGAGTAATGATACTGCATTGAATTTTAACTTGCACTTTAAAACCTCACAAAAGATGCACTATTAGTGATTGGAGAAAGTGCTGAAGGATAATACAGCACAATAATGTAAATTGAAGAGTGTCTTGTCTCAAAATCAGGCAGAGGTAGTGTATTCATGGTCATGTATACCTGCCTGTACTATACGTAAGGCTGGGACCATAAATGGGTCCCAGCCATTTCTA
>JAPTHA010000007.1:13338638-13350422 GCA_029814585.1 Gymnapogon annona
CTCCCTCCAATCAACTCACTGACGAGCATCAAATGTTAATACCGTCTATTAATTTGTACTGTGTGTATATATATATATATATATTCTTGTCTTGATTTACTTTACTTGGTGGACCTGTGTTCAATCGTAACTATTTAGTTCCTATTTGTGAAGTATGTTAAAACATTCCTTGATGTTTCTACAATACTTTTTGAGGAAGGCATTGTTTAACAATATGTCAAAATGAAGCTGTAAATAATTAGCGTTTGACACTTAGAGCCAAATCATCCGCAGGCCTCTTCCACAGCCTCCATTCAGTGTGTTGCCTCAACACACATGTGGATGTTGACGTATATAAAATGCTGGCATGCCCCTCTGCTGTGGCTCGTGGACCACTTTGACTTGTTTTGGGGCTCCCATAATTTCAGGGAGGCTTTAATGAAGAACTTAGTACAAAATGCAGAAAATGACATTAAAGTCAGAAAGCGTAGCTTGTTAAATATTTTCAGTTACCTATAGTAGACAACAACCTGACGTTCTGCTTTCAGTAACGTTTTCTGACATGAAGGGCAAATGCTATATGATCCATCCCTTCAAGTACGTATCGGATGGATCAGAGAAAAAAAAAAGAATTCCAGTAATAAAGTTTCATACATGTGCAGTGCTGTGCTCAGTACTGTCAGAACTCCTGCTTTGGCTTTTTTCTATGGTTTAACCATTAATTATTTGACTCATCGGGCTCGTATCAGAACATTTTGTTTTCATAGAATTATAAAATACACAAATTTGATATTTACATGTAGTGATTCTGTATTGATATTAGCCTACTGGTATTCTTGATTTTACTCTACTGTAATTATATTGCTATTATATTGCAATATATGCTATTCTTGTGGAGTTGTTGTTTGACAAGGGGAGCTGTTATATTTACAAACTGGGTTAGTGTTAAGGAGGATGGTGACGACACTCTGGAGGGGAGGATCATTTGACTTCAAGCAGAGCAGTAACCTACTGTAGTGATTAAGGGAGACCTACAACAGTGATCTACTCTACTGTAATATATTTTAGTTCTTAGACTTTGTCCGTGTGTGAGGAAGTGTTTGTCCAGGGGTTTGCAGCAGGAAGGCTCTTGTGCGGTGTGGTGAATATGTCTTGGGCCAGCGGAAAGGCTTTAAGGTGACTCTGCAATACCACAGAGGACTCTCATCTCATCAGGCACTTTGGAGAAAAAAACGGCTGGAACATAAGAGACTTAATATATTTTATATCTGTACATTCTGCCAAAGTTCACAGGTTATTCTGCAGCGGGGGTATGAATCTGTCTCAAGGCCAAAGGGAATAGAGTTGAAGTGGTGACCGTGGAGATTCACAAGAAAACTCATCAGCAGATCATAAGCCAAAAATATTCCAGATGTGTGCAGACCAGCGTTAGCGTGCAGACCAGCGTTAGCGTGCAGACCAGCGTTAGCGTGCAGCAGCGTGAGGCGGATTTACAAAAACAAACAAAAGAATCACTTAATTACAACAGCACTGCACTGTAAGTCTGAGCTGGGCTTTATGTATACTATTCACTTTGTCTGCAAGCAAAAAAAAAAAAAAAATTCAGGATAACATGAGGAGAATTTTGGTGATTGATGATGAGGTTTTAAATGTCACCCAGCAAGTTTAGGAGAGATGTTTCTTTCAGAAAGAAAGATGTATAGTTTGGAGTAAATAGTCAGGGCAAAGCGTGTTCAAGCAAAGACGATGTATAAATGGATGGAGATTATAAAACTGTAAATGGGCATGGATAGCACTTTTACTTCATAGATTTACAAAGATATCTGGAGCAAACACTTTGGTGTGCATGTAAGCCATTGAAATAGAGTATATATAGTACTGTATTAAATGTTGTTTTCCCCTTTAGCAGATGTGTTTTTATTCTTAAATATCTGTTATGTGCCATGACCTACATTTCAAATGTCACAATTACAATCCACCAGGAGCTTTGGCAGTCATGCTTTTATGAGCAAATCATGATTTTGTTGTTTCTTTTTTAAATCAATCTGCCATGTTTACAGTTTAAGCAGTGCCTTGGAGTTGGGAAGGCGAGAGTTTGGAGGATTAGCTGTAAGCCCCCCCACCCTCAGTTGTCTCTTACTTGAAAACACAGAAACAAGAAGAAGGAAGAGGCACAATTCTATCAGTTCTCATTAAGGAAAACCATCCCGTGCCAGTGAAGTGCACTTAAGTCCAATCTCGAATATCTACAACCATCAAATCTGTAAGGAAAAAGAAAAACACCATGTAAACAATAACTGTATAACCGTTAAAGTTGCAATAACAGTCAAGTTTCTGATGAATCCCTTCATAGTGGGAGCCAGCACAGAGAAAAGCCATATATATATATATGAACAATGCTTGTTGAACAACTTAGTACATGCATTAGTGCACAGATCAGAGTACAGTGGGTGAGGTCCAGTACATATTGTCAGTGGTTGATCTCGTAGTCTGAAAAGTAGCTTGATATATTCTGAAAGCCTATTTTATAAAATATGTAAATTTATTCTATATTGAGAAATATACAGTAGGTGAATGTACATGTATAAGATTTGTATTTATATTAAAAAAATGTGTACCGCTCTATTACTCGAAGCACAATGTATTTTAAGGCAGACATCAAAACTGTAATGAGTGCGACAGAGGCGCAGTCGTGTTTTTGTTTTTGACTTCACACAGTGTAATCGGGCTGCAGAGCTTGTTATAGCAGAGCCAGTAGAAATCTGTGTCTGTTGTGTCGCCGGTGACAATTACAGCTACTTGCCAGTTGAGTTATCTAGACAGAGATATAATTATGGTCTTGCTGTGATTCAGACACTCGTCGGACCGGTGGTGACTCACCGATCAGGGTCATTTCGGACTTCGGTGCAGATTGGCTTCATCAGGTCGACAGGCAGCTCTGACGCTCACACACTAGTCCCACAGGGAGGCCAGGGTTGTAATGGGCCCACGCTGAGTGCTTACAGGTTTTGTTCGTAGCGCTCGAGTTTGAGCGGCGACGGAGAATTTGGAGGTTTGTTATGAAAAGGCAAGGAGTCAGTGAGTTGATCCCAAATAGACAGAAGACAATCTATTCATCATGATTTCAGATCCGTGTGGTCTCGACATTGTTCTCGTGGAATCCTGATAATAAGTGTTGCACCCGAGTGAGATGGTCAGACATTTATGCAGCCATTTTATTTGCAACACTCAGTTGTGTTGCCTAGCAACATCACTCAGTGAAGAGGATAAAAAAATAAATAAATAAATAGGAAGTTGTTTGACTTCAGACAAGATCGGGCCCTGGAGTTTCCTTTGTTGTGTTATTAAACATCAGACAAGTACTCGCACTCTTCAATAAGAGTGAAACTGAAATTAAACGACACATGTTTGGGGCAAATAATCATCTGTCCTGCAGCACAACTGTTGGGACTTGCCCTGTGCATAAGAATAGTTTCAGCATTTGTTTTCTTAGTACTGTGAAGTTTGTGGACTAATTATTCCTACGTCAAACTAGACTTGTCCAATAGTAACTAGTGCCGTTAAAGAACATCATACGCAAAAGAATATCTACTCCATACAAAAAAAAAGCCTTTAATTCCATAGAACAGCACTACGTGTACCGTCGAACTCCATTTCATGAATGACTTCTTCTCTTATTATAAACCGTAAAGGTGTGACTTTTTGTTTGAATTTACACAAAATGGTCTGTGGTCCTGAGGTCCGTTCAGCAGGAGTCTGTGGAGCACGTCTGACTCTGAATCAGCCGACAAAAACAAAGGTGGGATTGTTGCAGATCAGCAACATTTGCCTTCAGGTGACTCTTCCTCCACGTGCGGGTTTGGCTTTATAACATGTCAGGTGGACTCAGCAGTCACTCACTTAATCTCATCTCCTTTTAGAAGCCAGAAATTATTCCAACAGGCTGCTTTTTGAAAGCGTTGACAGTCCGTTTGTGCCGAGAGCATCTAATAGACTTCAGCCTCACAACTCACATGTATTATTTAGAGTAAGAGCTTCCTGACACGCTCATGCTGCTGCTGAGCATCTTCTGCCAGTCTGACCCTGGCCTTGGACATCAGCCAAGGTGGAGGTTTTTTTTTTTTTGTAGTTTTTCCTAAGCAATACAAATATTTGAATCGGTCCAAACCTTGGCTGCACATCTCAGCGTGACTTGTAGGCGGTGAACTTTGAGTGGCCTTTGGCAGACTGAATGTAGGCCGGGTTCACGTGTCGCTCGTTACAGAACATCTTCCGTACTTTACTTTTTATTTTGTCTGCAGTCGTTGAATTACTGCTTCTCTCCGTCACTTTAACGCCCCTAATCAATCAATCAAGTTGTATAGTTGTACTTATTTTACCACAAGGAAATCCCAGAAATGGCCTTTGAACTATTTCTTAAGTATTGAGATGATAAATAATTTGATGAGACACTTTGCTCTCATAGGTTGTATTTCTAATGGAAGTATGAATGTGTTGGCGGTTGGAGCTGGGGTGAACAGATGACACTAGGGGAACTTAAAGGTCTTTGGAAACAACTACCATATATTTTGTTTTTCCTCAGTAACTTTTTTTTTTTTAAACTGTAAACATCTTTGCAGTGTTTTAGTGTGTGTGTGTGTGTGTGAGTGAGTGCGCGCGTGTATGTGTTACTTGTGAGAGGTTAACTTCAGATTGTATTTCATAGACTGATAAACTTAAAACTTTCAAAAGATTGTGTTGAATGAATTCATGTCTTAATACCGAATTGTTTGAAAAATAAAACATCTTGATCTCATTGTGGTTTGCGCTGGTGTCATTTATTTCTTTTCCTTTTTTAACAAGACAAATTAAGTTTCGCATTGTGTGAACTGTTTATATTGAATCAGCAAACGTGTATGTGGAAATGATGTCATTATTTATATATTGGTTTTTATATCGGAGCATGTACTTCAGGTGTTTCACCACGGGATGGTGCTAAATGCAAATATTTAGATAAATACGAACCTACAACTAGAACAAAATACAATGTTTATTTTCACTTCACATCAGGAGCAGTTTTTATACTGACATAGGCTCTGATGGGTTAAAATGATTTATTCCAATGAATTGATGGTCAACTCTTCATGTTTGTTTCCATATTGAGGTGTTGGATGCAGCTGCAGCGCCCTCTGGTGGCTACAGCTCAGACTACACGTGCAGAAAGTGAGGGAGAATAAAAACAGCTGAGAATGGTCTTTTAACTTATTTGCAGATTTTAAAAGTGTGAAATAAACTCAAACGAGGTACTTAAGTTATTCTCAAAGTATTCTGAAGAATTAAGTTTTTTTTTGTTGCCTTGTTCAACAAGCAACACCCTGAAGCCTCAAGAGTATTTGAACAGTGATTCACTTCTACATTTTGTTTGCTCGCTTTCTAAAGCACTTATTTAAATGCTACTGTTATTTGAGGATTTCTACGCATTTTTGCTTTATCTTAACTTGCTCTAGGAAACATTTACAGCAGGATATCGGTGGATATAGATTCAACTGAAAAAACGTCCAGTTTATTTCAGATGCATGTCATCCAGGGTACAGATGTGGACAACGAGGGAGGTCTATAGTGCACAAGAATAAGCTGTATGAACCTTACGTTATATATTTGTACATAATTATATTGTTGCAGTACTGTGCAGTCTTATTGACCACCATTAGGTCTGTGGTTTTAGCAAACGTACAATAACCACTCATGCACTTCTCATTTTCTGTATCAAGATCCAAACAGGAAATATGTACAATTAGTAGAGGTTTCGGGGAGGGGGAAAGTAACTTATACAAACCATAGTATTTACTGACCTCGACATGCACTTAACAGGCTTCATGTAACTCTTTCGTTCAAACAGTGTGAGATTGAGTGTCAACTGTCCAGTGTTTCCTGTTGTCATGACTACTTTGGGCGAATGCAGGTGAAATTAAATGCTGACTTTAGGCTGTAGAAGCCATTTAGTTGATCATTCTAGTGTCTTTTTAACACTGAAGTATTTTCGTGTTGGAATTGAAGTACAGACACTGAGAAATATGTGTTCATTTCAACCGTGCAGAAACGAGCCTGAAGGCGGACCAGACCTTGTGCATAGTGCTGCATACACTATCTCTGGAGTGTAGTTTGCTTGACTTTTGTTTCTAATAACAAACGCACTACATTCCTACTCATAATCAGAATATAACAACCCCCGTAACTGGCTAAAAATCAGCAAAGTATGTGTCGATATCCCCTTAGTCTATCATTAAAGTCTGTAAAGTGTGTGTTTCCAAATGTATCAGGAGTTTTCAAAAGAAACCACAATAGCTGGCAGGAGAGTCTGTGTGTTTTTATTAATATTATGTACAATTAAACCATCATAATGTCCCGATTACATATTGACAAAGTCAAAGTATGAACACTGGCTCCTGCTTTAGTAAGATGTGTCTTATAATGCTTTTATTTTTCACTCACCTCTTGAATTTCAGGGGTTTTTTTCCAAGTTGATTTTAATAGTATCAATATCCTCTATTGATAATCATTAACGTGTATCTGAGGCACACAGGGAGAACATGAATAAAGTAAGTGTACAAAAAAATTGAATAAACAAAAACTCCCAAAGGGATGTACTGTACGTGGGTGTAGATATCTATAAAAACATGATGCCATGTTTTGAGCCAGTTGAAAATCAACGTTGGTGTTTTCCTCGGACTCGTCGGCCCGTCCTGCCTGTCAGTGATTATTTTCAGTGTTACTCTCTTCCACGCCCGCTCTTCCTTCACATTACAATCGCAGAGAAATGTGTGAGATGAAAATAGTACGGAAAAAAAATTGGTCTGAAGTGCGTTTTAGACTTCATTGTAAACAAAGACAGAATTGTCCAATAACTTCTTCTCCCCTGTTTTTAACTGGAGGAGAGGTGTCTCTCAGGAAAAAGTGTGTGTGTGTGTAAATGAGTGTGTTAGATGTGTTAAAAGGCTTCGGGTAACGGCGGTGTTTGTGTTTTTCATTTGAGGAGCTGAAGATTCAACTGCATTTGGTCACATTTTGACATTTTACAGATTTAAGTGTGTGTGTGTGTGTGTGTGTGTGTCTTTGTGTGTGACTGTGTGATCTTGCTGCTGTGCACGTAGATCAGCTGTAGGTAGTGTGGCTGGGAGTGTGTGTGTTGCCTTGGACTGCGTGTGTGGTGCGCTTGCGTGGGTGTAAACTGAGTTCTAAGTCTTATATTATTATGTACAGTACGATGTTGCAGTTTGCCTGTTGGGTCTTACATACAGTGTGAATACAGGGTGCAAACTCTGTCCTGACATGTGAACAGTGTCTGATGGAGGGGTGTGTGTGTGTGTGTGTGTGTGTGTGTGTGTGTGTGTTTGCTGTTTATGTGCACGGTTCATGAAAGGAGTCAGTTCCAGATCTTGAGGAAGCTGTCCCAGGACCCGGTGCACACAGCCATGCCGTCATCCGTCACGCCCAGACAGCTCACACGATTGTCATGGCCTGCCAGGACTCCTGCAGGAGGAACCAGGGCCAAACAAAGGAGCATTTGTTACTTTAAAGGGTTTCTGCTGCTTAAAGACACACTCACTTATTACTCTGAGAAAAAGCTGCACAGTCGAAGCGGGCGTTTTTATACACACTGCTCGAAAGAGCGAAGGGACATCGTAATGTAAAGAGGTCATTGACGGATAGGACTTTTCAAGAGGCAAATTAAGAAATATTCAAAATAAGGATAGATTTGGCCGTTGTTAAAACCTTTGGAATGTTTGTGCACGTTCATTTATGCAAAAACTTAAATGAAGGGGATTTTAGTGTTTTTAAAGGTCAATTAATAGGACATAGCCTTGAAAAAAGTAACCTGGGGTGACTAATTTACCCAATTGTTTATAGATTTCTTTAACATTCCTAATAGTTTACTATGTTACATTTATATATAAATATATACATTTAACTTAATATTTAATAAACATCAATTTAATACTTGTTTTAACAAGTAACAGTAATCAAATCAACATTTTAAGGAGAGGCTTGTGTGTATTTTCATTTTTTGTCCTCCATGATTTTATATATGTATTCTACAATGACATTGTCTCCCTTGTTATGCAGTTTTAATAGAATAGACTTTATTGCCATTTGTACATGATAACACAGGTACATTGGAATTTTTTGTACGTGTCCCTGAGTCAGGTAGCTAACTATAACTAAAGAAAAAATAAAAATAAAAAATAAATAGACTGCACATTATAAACATAAGTAAACTACACGTTATAAGTACAACAAGTGAAGATGCAAAATAATTAATAGCCATTTTTTAGTTTAAAACCCATACAGCTTGATTTAAAATGTGTACCGACAGTATCCACATAATCAAAGTACACACTGATTAATATTGGAGCCAAAACTGATGGATATTGTATTTTGAATTTTGTACAATTGTTACCAATCCTTGATCGCCACACATGACGCTTGACACTTGAGATGCCAATAATTAAAATGTTTGGAGAAATGTCAGTGGCCCTGTATACAAGGATGGTATATGACATACATGTTATCCTTTTTTAAATTTTTTTACATTTTGAGAATTTTTTAAAGGGGAAAAAAAAAGTGTTACGTCATTGACCTGTGACAAATATAGCGTTTATATCATATGACATTTAATTATCTTGAATTCTTTTTCACTGGACCTTCATGTATATTTATTCACCAGCTTCAGGCAAAAAAAACCCCAAAAAAAACAATACAAGGAGTTTTACGTCAACTAAATCCAAACTGAACGGTAAATGAACTGCACTTGTGTGACGTTCTTCTCCTGTTCTGGTTCCTAAAATGGCATCAGCGCTGCCAGTGGGTACAATTAGACCTTGAGGGTGTGGTCCAAGGGGACGTTGGCATATTAATGGAAGGAATTAGGCATCAAACTGTCAGCCTTGGACTTTGTGGAGGACCCGCTCCACCTCCTGAGTCATAGCCTCCACCTCTTTCAATTTCCTAAGTTATCCTTTAGGACTGTACCTTAGAGAGAGGTTACATTTACACCGGCGGCACGGCAGAGATGTGGGCTTCTGAAGCAAAAATGGCGGTTTTGACCGAGTCATCATTGAGTACAATTCTGAGTTTCAGCTTGGACTGAAACCACCAAGGCTTAAAAAAAGAAAGTTCCAGGTGATAAAATGTGTTAAATGAAAAAAAAAAAGCCAAAAACAATATGATAGAGCGAAACTAACTACACATGACCCTGTCGTCTCTACGTTGCGTGGCACTTTGATGATGTCACTGCAGCTGGAGCTCAGTTTCATTGTTGTGTTTGAATGTCTAGTCTCTGAAGAAGCACTGTTTCATTCCCTCATTTTCCTCGTTCTTGTTCATTATTTGTGTCATAATTACGACTAAGAATACACTACATGCCATGACTATATACGCAACTGCTATACTGGTAACAGTCATTGTGATTCTTATTTAACATCCTCTACTGTAATATGGTTAAACTGTGATCTTTAACCTCATTAATAGAAAAATAACAATGTATTATCAGCAATAAGACCATTGATTACCTACCCGATCTTTTTTTTTTATTACTGTTATCTGCTTATAATTTCAAGTCCATTTTATTTTTCAACCTTCAGCAGAGGTTTGGAGGTGGATCAGCTGATCTGTCAGGTGTGTGAGGCGGGTTGGTCAGTTGCTCGGGTCCACTCACCTGCTCTGTCTCCCTTCATCGCGTCCCAAATGTTGCAGTTAAAGTCATCGTAACCAGCCAGCAGCAAACGGCCGGAGCGTGAGAAAGCCACGGAGGTGATGCCGCAGATGATGTTGTCATGGCAGTAAAGACTGAGCTCCTGGTCTGCACGGAGGTCGAACAGCCTGCAGGTGGCATCGTCGGAGCCTGTGGCGAAGGCGCTGCCATTTGGAAAGAACTGAGGGGGAAAAAGGAGAGAATGATGATTTCTTTTAGCGTTTTCCCTTTCGGGGTTGCCACAGCGAATCCAATTCGCGTATTTAATTTTGGCAGGAGTTTTTACGTCGGATGCCCTTCCTGACACAACCCACTGGATGCTCATCCCAGGAATCGAACCCAGGTCCCCTATGCACCAGCCCGGTGCCTCCACCAGTACCAGCCGGGGTACACAATACTATATATAAGGTTTATTAAGTTTTTATTCTTTTTTATTCTTAGGCTTTTAACCCAGACTGAGTATGGACATTTTTGGTTTTCCTATTTCTATTAATTTGATTGTTCTTGAATTAAATTTTTTCATTTAATTTAATTTTTATTTGTATCTCAAATGTACAGTACTTTTGTCAACGTCTGTTGTTTTTAAATGTGCTTTAGAAATAAAATTAACTTATCTATTTAACTAAAGTGCATGTATTATGTAATAACAATTTATCCTATTAGATTTGGAACATTTACCAACCAGCCCTTTTGTAAACGTATTCCCAGTTTTTCTTGCCAACTGAGCTATCCAGCTGGAGGAGAAAGGAGAGAGTGAGGAGAGAAAAAAAAACAGATGAAAAGGAAACCAGTCAGAACAGGTACAGGTCTCTGATTAAAGTCAGTGACGTGAAAAGTCCAAATCAAACCACTAACGCTGTCAACTCCAGAGCTGCGTTCAGATCCCCTCGAAACATCAGCATGTCCAAATATGGTGTTAATTGATCATCATCATCTCTAATATGTTCTGATATATTAATATTATAATAAATATATATTTATTAAATTATAAATATATTTAATTTACCGATCATGTTAATTAAACCTTAAGAATTTAAATTCAAATGTGCTTTTCTAATTACATTTCATGCCCATCTACATATAAACATGTCTGCAAAAAATGACACTAAAAGTAATTTAAAGGAGGTCTGGAGTCAACATATGTCTCTCATACACTTTATTTTTATTGATGTGGGTTTTTTGTTTTTTTTGTTTTGTCTTTTTGTGTGTGTGTTTTGTCTGTTGTCTCTGATCCTGCCATTGTGGGTTGGGGAGTGTTGTCTTGTAGTGTACGAATGTAACTCACATTGTCTAATGGAAAATCTAAATAAAATATCGTGAAGAAAAAGTCCATTAGAAACTCAACAGCCACGAGACCAAATGAAAATGATTGTTTTTGCAAGTATTGCTGTTTTCATTGTTATTTTTATCTTTATATCTTTATACTAACATGGAGCACCTGTAAACAAACAATTTCCCTCAGGATTAATAAAGTATTCTGAAAACTACTGACATACGAGGACAGCGAGTCACGCAGCTCACTCACACAGATGGCGTTGATGTCGGACTCGTGGCCGGTGAACGTCTGCCGGCACATGCTGTCCCTGATGTCCCACAGTTTGACCGAGGCGTCGCAGGCTCCAGACACGAAGGTGCGAAGGTCGGGTGACAGGGACAGACTCATGACGTCGCCGGTGTGGCCAGAGAAAACCGTAGTCTGCTGACTCGTCTCGATGTCCCACAGTGCACTGGGGGGGTAGGGGTTAAGGTTAAACCGCAATCGGCCTGTGGAGAGAGATTTGCACTGCACTTTTCTGCACCTTCTGGTCTTTGAAACTCACCATGTGGTGTCTCCAGAACTTGTGATGATTTGATTGTCGTCAATGAAACGGCAACATGACAGGTAACCTGAGAGGGGAAAACACACAGGCTTAGACAAATTGGTTCATACTGTCCATATATTAAAATGGCCACGCACAAAATTGAGTGACATGATGGTAAATAAGTAAATAAAAACATAAAGGTCAGTTGATAACCCCCACATAACCCCCCCACCCCCACACTGAACTCTATATCCCCCACATAAACACCCCCCC
>JAPTHA010000007.1:13373705-13386364 GCA_029814585.1 Gymnapogon annona
TATATATATTTAAACGACCACATGGATCGTGGTGTTTACTGCCAGAGTTACTCTTGGTTACTTAACCCTCAAACAGCCGCTGGAAACCAAAAGCATCTACTGATATAAAATGCTCCATGACTTTTCAACCACTCATCACGTCACTATATTAAAGTCACTCAGGTAAAATGCAGCATTTCAGCTTTTCACTGGCACCACTTGTGACCCATTTGGACACTCAGAGGATCTGCAGTAAACGTGGAAATGTCCTCTCCTGTAACACTGATTCACCATTCAACCCCACATTGTTTGACAAATAGACCGTTTTCTTTACATTCAGTTAATGATATATTTTGCTGAAAAAGTCCCTTTTTAGTTCAAATGTCTGTGTCCTTTGAATTTCTCCGGATATTTTATGAGTATACAATGTTTTCTGAATGAAATACAGGAAAATACCTGATTCTAAGAGTTAATGTAATACAATATAATGTATTTATTGTTGCTGTGTCTTGAAAAACGACACAGGTCTTGGAAATCTTACATAGTAGAGACTTTACTGCTGAAAAAGTGATTGGCAGTCACCTATGTAGTGATGCACTTTATTTTCTTCTTTAGGACCCTTTTGATTCAAGACTATGGATTCTTCCAGAAAATCAACCTCTGGCCTCCGTTTGTCACCATCGGCATCTACTGTGCATCTCTGTCAGCTGCCATGTGCGCTATGATTGGAGCGTCGCGTATCCTTCATGCTCTGGCCGTGGATCACCTCTTCGGTAACCCTCAGCGTTTTCGTCTTTACGTCATGCATTCTTTTCTGTCGCCTCACATGTCCCTTCCTCACAGGTTTACCCTTGGCACCGGCTGCCATCAAATCCAACTCCGGGAACCCGTGGGTGGCGGTGCTGTACACCTGGGGTCTGGCACAGGTTCCTGAATTTTCTGTGGTTGCGTTTTTGCGTGTGTATTTTTAGTGCGTGCAGTGTTAGAGCTGGGGATCTGAGCTGCAGCCTGATGTGTGTTTGTGTTTCAGTGTGTCGTGTTTGCAGGTGAGCTCAACGCCGTCGCTAGTTTAGTCACTGTGTTCTACCTGCTCGCCTACGCTGCAGTCGACCTGGCCTGTCTGGCACTGGAGTGGGCATCAGCGCCGAATTTCAGGTAATTACATATCAGTCACACTATCTTTAAGTATACCTTTCATATTTAACATTCACAGACAGTGTTATACGTTCATTATCATCATCACATGGGCATGAACATTATAATTCCTTTCAATTTAATCCACCAATAAATAATGGTTTTCACACAGAAATGGAGGAGAAAAACCTAAATAAATGAATACATTTGTATTCATTCATTCGTTTGTTCATTCATCTTCCAAACCCGCTTTATCCTTTGCAGGGTCATATATATTAATTGTCATTTTTAAAAATAAAAAAACAGGGCACATTTTTGTTGTAATTATTATGATCGGTCGATACTTTTTCTGCTTAAGGCGTAAAGTAATAGCTACATAAACTTAAAATCACAGATATATGTTTAAAATCATATTTAAGTAGAATGCATGTGTCCACTGCTGAAATGCTCATTAAATTTCAAAATGAACCACAGTAGTCAGGACGAGGATGTATTCTTTTCAGAGTTCAGAACGATGAGTGTGTTTTTTTTTTTTTTTTCCTCCTGTTCTCCTTCACATTTGTTGAGTTTACACTGGTCTGTTTACATTATCAGGCACCAGCTGCTGTTACATCATATGATCATATGGTCGCGCTGGGGCTTCTGATCATGTGGCTTCTGATCAGATAGACACGAGTACAACAAACAGTGATTTAATCGACCAGATGGAGAGAGATGAAACATTATTTTATGACTTAGTTTTTCCCTCAGCCGTTTCACACGTTGACATGAGCAGTGGATGTGGGTCAGCTGGTACAGGAAGTAAACAAAACTGTGCAGAATATTTTCAGACTCATCAGGGAATTCAGAAAGTGAAACTGCAGAGTTTGACAGTTTGTTTGTTTTTTTTTGTTGTTGTGATAAATTCCATGTTTGTCTTTCTTCATATTGACGACTGAAGGGATGTGACATAGACTAAAGATGTGACTGATAACTGATCAGGTCTGGACATGGCTTAACTGCTCTACTCCACCTGTAATATGAAAATGTGAGAAACTGTTCACACTATTCATGATGACATTAACCAACGTTGATTTTATTCATATTTAGTCTTTAAAATGAAACTGAGAGGAGAGAGCTGGTGGAGGACCATCTTCACTATATTGCACTTTTGTTTTTTTTCTCCTGACTTCAGCTCCTGCAGCTCTTAACTCTAATCACATTATATCAGTAAAGTCAAAATTCAATGACCATTGTCACTAAATATGGTCTGGAAATGTAACGTCGGAAAATGTCCAGTGGTTTGGCTCAGTGCGTGACAGTGAGACTGTATATTCTGAAATGTCAATAGCAGTTCAGCGCCTCATGTTGTAAAGTAAACACCCAATCACCCTTGGGCTGATATTTACTACCACATACTGTCTAATATTTTTATGGTACAATAAAAAGGTAATATTTACGACCGCTGTGCGCCGAGTTCTTGTTGAGTGTGTGCGTGTGTGTGTGTCGTTGGTGTCCCTAACAGACCCACCTTCCAGCTCTTCTCGTGGCACACCTGTCTACTGGGGATTCTGAGCTGCTTAGTGATGATGTTCGTCATAAACCCCGTGTACTCGTCCGGCAGCATCGTCCTCCTGCTGCTGCTGCTGCTCTTCCTCCACTATAGATCTCCCACCAGCAGCTGGGGCTACATCAGCCAGGCTCTGATCTTCCACCAGGTATCTTGAGAAGCCTCGCACACACAGTCAGACCCAAATTTCCCCCCTCCCTTCCTCACCCCCCACCCCTGTGCCATCGCGTTTGTTAATGTTGCATGTGCTGAATGTGTTCAGGTGCGTAAGTATCTGTTGATGCTGGATGTGAGGAAGGACCACGTGAAGTTCTGGAGGCCGCAGGTGCTGCTGATGGTGGCCAACCCTCGCTCCTCCTGTCAGCTCATCCTGTTCGTCAACCAGCTGAAGAAGGGAGGGCTTTATGTGTTGGGTCACGTGCAGCTGGGAGATCTGGGTAATGATGCGAGGGTGGTCTGTCCGGGCCATCTGCAGCCAACACTATCAAATTATTCTTATCTTTGAATCAGTTTCTTGTGCAGTTATAGTCCGACACTGACCTTACAACAACTGTATTCACTGCACTTCAAATTCAGATTTTATTACTTTGATGGACAGAAAGGTTTAGATTTGATCATTATCAGAATTTAGTTAAGGGTAGTATTTTATTTTGAGTACTTATTTTTTTTAACCCTTATTTTACCAGGTAAAAGCACATTTTGGTCATGTTTTTGAATCCAGTGCTTATTTAATTCATGCATTTAATTTGAATTTCACAAATGTATATTAATATTGTAATACCATTCCTGATATAGTGAGTTAATTTCTGAAGACTGAGCTAAAGTGTCAGAATAAGTGCAACTTGACTGTATGCGTATGATTTTTTTTCTTTTTAATTTAAGTCACAGAAGTTGAGGAGACAAAATTTACTTTTAGTACTTTCAATTCAAACTATAGAATCGCTATCATTTTTCATATTCATTGTGTCTTTCCTGCTCTGTGACAGTAAAATGACGAAGTTGTCACCTTTATCGTCATGTCACACTATTTACCGGCTCCTAAATTAGAATTATTTAGACGTTAGTCACAGTGTTACAGCATGTGGATCCCATTTTTGTGCACTTCCTGGTCTGGTTTGACTATTTCTGTCTCAATGTGAAACATGTACTTTCAACACTTTATTGGTGTTTAAGTCAAATATTTTGTCCTCTTATTCAGAGCTTTGTTAATAATGTATGGCTTCAATGAGGCATCATATGACCTTTATTGTCATTAAATATAGAATCAAATGACCAGGATGAGTCACATGAAGTCTCTCAACAGACTAGTTTTTTTTTTTTTTTACTACTGCATCTCTGTTTACAAAGAACTGTCTTTGTTTGCTTTCGTTTTGCATTTGCAGCTGCTTTCCATCCGATTTGGTTCTTCATCAATAAGTGACAGCAGAGATTCATCAGAGAGCTAGGGTTAGGGGTTAGGGTTAGGGTTAGGGTTAGGGTTAGGATTAGGGTTAGGGAATGATGCCCAATTGAATGATTGGGCATCATTCAATTCAGCCCAATGTCTAGTTCACGTATAATTTAATAACAGAATAATTTACAAATTGTAAGTAAAAAAGTGTTAGGGTTTTTGTATGACATAGCTATTGGTAAAAACAAAATAAACAAAAAACAACCCCTGCTGATGCATTCAGTGCTACATTCAGTGGTGTCTTACAATTTGCATTTGCTCCCCCTGTTGGTCAGTCTGAATTATTGCAACCACACTGAAATGATCACCTTTTCTCCAGATCTGTTGAGCTGTATCTGGTGGAAGCTGTATTCTATGTATTTGTATTTTGAAGGCACTTATTGTCTTTCTTCTCACGTCCACCACATTTCAGACTCTCTGCCGTCAGATCCGGTTCAGCAGCAGTATAACTTCTGGTTGAGCCTTGTCGATAAGCTGGGGGTGAAAGCCTTTGTGGACCTCACACTGTCTCCGTCTGTCAGACAAGGAACACAACATCTGCTGCGCATCACAGGCCTAGGTGAGCGCCGAGTTCATTGATGTGTCATATTCAACTACCTATGTGTACTAACACCCCAAAACACAGACGGCTTTAGAGCTCGTTGTGACGTTCAGTCTCAGAGAGTAAAACCGAGTCTTTAAATTTTGTATTTATTTATATTATTTATATTCAGATTTATTCATTGTCATTCAAATAAAAACATCCCAGATGCTGCTACAGAATGTAATTTCTAAAATGCACAGCATGAAAATAAAACAAAGGAAAATTATTTTTTTAAAAACTCTACCTAAAAAAAACAACCCATACATGCCATACAATAACTACATTAAAATAAATAAATACATACATTTCTGTTTATTTATGTAAATTTCTATTACTGAAATTTCCCAGTGTGGGACAAATAAAGGTATATCTAATCAAATAAAATAGTAAAGATTAAAAGAAAGATATTGCATTATGGGTAGGTCAATATTGCACTATAGGGGGCACAGTATTACACCACAGAGGGGTCAGTATTTCACATTCTATATGTCACTTCATCCTCACTACTTCGGTTGAGCAGTCTCATCACTGTTGGGGAAAAGCTATATAAAAACCTAGTAGCTTTGCACCTCAGGCACCTGAGATGCTTCCCTGAAATGAGAAGAGTTTGTTAAAGGAATGTCTCTGACAATAGCCCTCGCACTGGACAGACAGCGATGTTCTGCCAGCTTCCATGGTTGGCAGCGTTGCCATATTCAAGTACTCACGTGCACTAACACTCCAGAACACAGACGGATTAGTCATGACGTTTAGTCTTGGAGTGGAAACCGCATCTTTAGGTTTTGCATTTATTTTATTTTGTTCAAGTTTTTACAGCCTTTCAATTAAAACCATAACCTAGTATCTAAAAGCAATTAAAACTATGCTATCGTGGAACCTTGTAAAGAAAGGTGTTGGCTTTCTTGCATTAAATAATTGCCTCAATGTACTATATCTGTTTTGTCACATACATTTTTCTTTCTTTAATTTTTTTTTTAATACGAAGTGGGTTTTTTTGTGTTTTATCTTTTAACAAAAGCTGTGAAACTCTTGTCCGCTACAGAGTAGAGCATTCTTGAGTCTCGGGAGGATATTTCAGTCTTCAGTCACTTGTATTCTCAACTTATATCAGAAGTATCTAAAGGACATGCATTAACCCTGTCCAGAGTTGCACTCGACACAAATGTTTTATTAATATTTATTTATTTAATGCTTTATTCGTTTTGATTTGACTGTTTGATTCCACAAAGTATGGATGATGATACCTAGGTGACGCTATGTCAATGAATGAAATCATTCACAGTCAAACCTCAGTGCTTGACCATAATTCGTTCCAGAAGCCTGGTCGAACACCGATTTGGTCGAATACCGAATTAGTTTTCCCCGTTTGAAATAATAGAAATAGCATTTAATTTGTTCTTCAGTGTGAAATTACTTCCCATTTGATAATCCTATCGTTATTTGTACCTCAATGTAAACAGAAATGAAGTAACAATAACAAATTGTATGTAAATAATAGTAACATATAATAAAATATTACCAACGTATTTTTTTCTTCCTTTTCGGTGATTCCGTTGTTTGGTCGTCGCCGTCACTCCTACCGCGACATCACTCGCTATTATGACGTCCGTTTGTATTAGTTCCTTCTTAAATTGGATAGTGGTACGCACAGTTTTACGTTTCACACCACCACCAGTATCACTGGTTTTCTTTGGAGACATTATAAGGCACATTGGAAATAAAGTAAAAAATAAGGCAACGAACAACGCACACACACAAGTCAATGTCCGAACCGTATGGAGACAACACAACGAACAGGCAGACCACTTCGGTTGCTCGGGTAATGTTGGGTGGACGAGTTGAGCTGAATTCGAGCTCCGGGTTTTTGTTCGGCCACCTGGGTTGGGAAAAATTCTAACTTTTGGTTTGAGTACCGATTTGTTCAAACTGTGAAAAGTTTGTGTACCGAGGTTTAACTGTATAACAATATTATAATGTAACTGAACTATCCCGACTGGATAGCTCAGTTTGTAAGTGGACTGGTGGCTAGGGGACCTGGTTTGGATTCCTGGGATGAGCATCCAGTAGGTTGTGTCAGGAAGGGCATCCGATGTAAAAAAAAAAAAAATAAAACAGGACCCTGCAAAATCAAATGTGCAAATTGGATTCGCTGTGGTGACCCCGGAAGGGAAAAAGCCGAAAGAAATCATCATCATAATGTAACTTAACTATGATGGTGCTGCACACAAGGAGCTGTTGTGGATAATTTTCTGTCTGTGTGTTCAGGGGGGATGAAGCCCAACACCCTGATCTTGGGGTTTTATGACAGCTCTACTCCTGAGGACTTCTTCCTACAAGACCCTGCGTTCTGTGACTCCTCCGTAGGTCAGGGGTCTGAAGGAGAGTATAATTTCGGGGTGGACCTTCCCTCTCTTCAGGCCCACTTTCCCCCTGTCCGACACATAGAGAGTCCGCGCTGGCTCTCGCCGGAGGAATATGTAGGAATAATTTCTGACGCTATGAAAATGAACAAGAACGTGTGCCTCGCTCGTTATTTCTTCCAGTTGGAAGGCGAAGGGAAGGACAGTAAGGTAGACGGATCCGAGCGGACGATAGATGTGTGGCCTCTCAACCTGTTCCAGCCGGGCAGTCGTGATTATGAGGACGTGTGCAGCCTCTTCCTCCTGCAGATGGCCTGTGTGCTCAACATGTCCAGCAAGTGGCGCTACGCTAGGATGAGGATCTTCCTGAACGTGGAGACTGAATCCAGCGACCAGGGCTGGGTGGTGAACGAGGAGACGTTCCGAGAGCTGCTGAAGAAGCTGAGGATCAGAGCATCCATAAAGATCGTACCGTGGGACTCGGTGGTGCAGCATCATACTCAGCCCGAGGGGGGGTCTACACCAGCCCTGTCGGAGGACTTCCTGTCTGCGGTGAACTGTTTGCTGATGGAACACAGCTCACAGGCTGCTGTCCGCTTCCTGTATTTACCTCGGCCCCCCGCTCATCACAGCCAGGCCCAGCTGTACGTGTCCCAGCTGGAAGCAGTGACAAACAGTTTAGGGCCGACGCTCCTGATTCACGGCGTCACCCCGGTCACGTACACTGACCTGTGAGCACGTGCAGTCAGTGTTTGTTATACTGTTGTTAATGTCCACCCTGACTGCCTACTTCAGTGTAAGTACAAACTCGGGTTCCATGTATAATTAATAATAACATAATAAAAAATGGATGCTAAGGTACATTAAGTGGCACCTGTTACTGAGTTTTTTGGGGTTTTTTTTTTTTTTGTAGATTTGAGTCATTGCACTGAAGCGTAGAAGAGGACCAGAGTCCAGTGTGGTCTGAGAATAAACCACTTGAAGATTTTGCTGTTAAATAGGATATTTTCCTATTGTCATATACTTGAACTGACATGGGAAATAATCTGAGTTCGTCAACCATCTGTCTGCTTTTTAGATTCAGGTCCACCTTCACATAACACAGAAATGTGTCTTAAAAACTAGTTGTTTTGAATCATAAGGGTAGTCTAGAATATTTAATATATAACGGTCTGTCTGAGAATTCAGGGATGGGATTGTAACCTTGCTGGTGCTTTGTAATTGCAGGAATGACTTGTATTTCCTGTTTTGGGGGGAAAATGATGGGTGTCGCCCCTTTTTTAAATTCTACAGGAGTTTTGTGTTCAGGGATTCTGCTGGTAGATGAACTAAGGAATCCTAATTGGTTATTTTGAATAAACTGAATATTTAGTTTTCAAGCAATTATTTTTTTGCTAAAGTTTTTTTTTCCAAATGTATATTTATACAAAACGAAATGTACCAAAGAGGGATCAGCAGCATCTCAAGCTACTGTATCACCTGACTTAAAGCAATATTTTGTTTCATCATTAGTATTGTTTTGTGCTTTACAGTACAGACTTTTAAAAGACACAAAACAGGGTACAGTAGCAGTTACTGAAAGCCATTTTTTAAATTATTATTCATCATAAAACAGTTTCAGTCGAGACCAAGACCAAAGATGAAAGTCAAGTTAGCATCAGAGCACGTTGTCACACTTACTCACGTGGATGAATTCACAAAAAAATGAAACATCAGTGAATGTACTTCCTCGGTTTTCAACCTTCAACACAGCATGCACCTGCTAAAATATGACAGAAGTGAACTGAGATGCTCCACGTTTGACGCAGACAAAGTGTCTTAAAGTCCTGTCTATTCTGAAATGGTGACAATTGTATTTGAATAAATTAAACTGTTGTGAAAATAACTGTATCTTTGTATCTGTAACCCTGTAAACTATGTGTATTTAACAGGTCCAATAAAAACGGCAGTAAACACAGGCCTGTAGCATGTGTTATTGTCAGTGGTGGGCCGCACATTTCAGACCTGGACCTGCAGTGATGTCCTACCCGACTTAATCAACCTCTTAAAACCATAATTCTGATCCATGGCTCTACACATGATGCATTTAGACCAAAACACATACAACTGTATCACCTCAACATAAAGAAGTACAACAGAGTTATACTGGTCTACTCCGTAGACTAATAACAGAGAAGGACCTGGTGTCCGCCGGTGCCGGCCGGCACGCCCACCACCAGAGTCAGCCAGCATGCCGCAGTCGGTATCGACCGCCGCTCATGTCGGCCGGCACACCGCTGCCGGTGTCCGCACCCAGTTGCGGTCAGGTGCCATGCAATCTCCCCACAATACCTTACTATTCATATTAGTTAATAATATATTTTTAATAATAATATTAACTTACTTTTCGGAGCCTGCCACCCAGGTGTACCGTTAGTAGTTATCAACTTGTAAGTGTTGGATAAATCCTTTTTTGCTGATGAATGTCATGGTCAACCGGCCTCTCTTTACAGTGTCTAGCTTTTCTTGAAAAGTTTTTCTTGAGAATGGCATTGTAACTAAATCTGCGACCAAATCGATATCTTCGCCTGCTTGAGCCATTGTGGGTTGAAAAAACTAAAACAACTTGTCGCGCTACACAAATGATGCATTTCCTTATTTCCTCCTTATCACATGTACGTGTATGCTCAGGTCTGTCTGCACAGCTTTGCATAGCTCCGCCTCTCTTTTATAGCATATCCAATGAAAGGACGTGCACACGCTGACGCTGTAGGCTTGGTAGTTGGCCCGAGCGAAGCCAAACTTGATGATGATTGGTTAATGCCACAGGTCCGTTCTCATTCATTTTAAACAACCATACGCCAGCACTGTCGCTTCTGAAGGCCTAGAGACAGATTTTGGACCCTGGCAACACATGATAATGAATAATGATTGGATAAAAACTCTAATATAAACCCTGCCCTCCAAATCTCCACCTGGGGCTGGAAGCTGAACAACCAACTTAGGAAAGAATGAAATGAAGAGTATAGACTATGGGGAATAATTTAATACATATTTGTGGGGGAAAAAAATTAAAATAATATATTCCTGATTATGTTTAGGCCAGCAGAGAAGGCCTTGCTGGCCTTGAGGGTCCACCACTGGTTATTGTAGTATTAATGATATTCCAACTTGTAGTGAAAAATATGTATAACATTCACTCCACAGATGAATCATGAAAATTTATAACCAGAGTTAAAAGTAGACGTATAGAAAATCTACACGAGGCGTGAAAGCAGAGTCATTGTAAAGTTTCTGCGAAGTGAACACAATGGACAAATGTTAGACATTTGTATCGGTGAGTTGTTCTTTTTTTCGTGTCGAGTCAACATCAGCGTCCGTGCAGATGTGTACAGATGTTCTCCAGCGCTCACTCTGACTTTTCACTCAACTTCTCTCTCCTGTTTTCTCTGTTGTGCGAGTTTTGTGAACTGTCTAATGAGGAACGACGATGTCAGAAACCAGTCTGGCACCAGTAGCGACAGGGCCGCGCTCTGTGGGAGGACAAGAAACCCAGTTAGAGCGTTTAGAAGACGCTGATGGTAAGTGGTGACAGTTGGGTTTTTGTTACCTGGAGGGCATGGGACAAACAGCCACTGGTGTAGCTGGAGTAACCCACAGTGTTTAAGGCGTCGTGGGCAAATCCTGGAGCGCTCTTCACCATGCAGCTGACCGGCAGGGTGGACATGTTGGTGGACACCAGGAAAGGGACCACACACTGAGGGAAAAAAAAGTGTATGTTTATTAAGCTTTATTTGTACAAGTCTAAAAAAAAAAGGACCTGATTTGACCTAAAACAGCCACCATTGACCAAAAACATGTACAGACATAAAGTGTTAAGTCACCTTTGAAGCAGTAACCCTGTCAATACATTTCTACCAAGTAAAATTCAGTTTTTCAACTCCTCATCTGCATAAGACATGATTAAGACATGATAAGAGGCTCTGGAGTCAGTGTGGAAATGTGCTCATGTTCTGCACTGATTCACCAGAAGGACCCCCAGGACCTCACAGTTTGTCTTTGCTATCAGTTAATGATTTGCTTTGCAGAAAATGTCACTTTTGTTTCAGTTTTCTAATATAATATCATCTTACTGTACTGAATTATGAACATCTCCACGGTTGGTAAATCAAATAAAGGAAAGCACCTGCATTTTGCGGAAAAAATGCACAGGATAATGTTTAAAATGAATTGTGGTCAATCACATAGGAAAGGTTTAATGGAGAGAAAATTCATTCGGAGATCCCCACTAAACTTGTTTTAGGATATTTAAAATGCATGTTGGTATAATAAATAAAGAAGAGCTAGCATTTTTAAAGTAGGCTGTGACAAACAGTGAAGCACTGGACACGTACAGGAACCTCAATCTAACAGAGGTTGTGCATAAATTAATGAATTTTTTTTTTATTCCAGTAGCATAAACTCAGTTCATATGGAAGCACATTGTGTATATAAAAAAAAATCAAGTTATACCAAGATATTACAAATGTTAGCTGGGCAGAGCTTTTTTTCTGTAGTGTCTTAATATGTCATTAGATTGTAGCAGTTATAAAATTATAGCAGTAATGCTGTTGTTGCAACAGAAACTAATCTCTTCATCGCTGTAAACTTTACATGCACAGTTCACGTTACCTGAACAGTGATGCCTTTTGACTTGTACTCAGCGTGCAGACACTGAGAAAAATATGTCACAAATATCTGAAAAGAACCAAATAAGAGTCGGTGACAAAAGACAAAAAAATAAGAGAGTTAAATAGCAGCATAAATGAACAGTGATGGTATCGGGTCGTGTTCAGATTAAATAGATTGGCAAAGTACCTTGGTGGCAGAATAAAGACATAGTAGAGGCTGTGGGCGGACGGAAACTTGGGAGGAGATGTTAATAATCAGACCTGTCCCTCTAAGAAGAAAAGAGAAGAAAAAGTGTTTAATTTAGACGCCGGCTTCACTGCTGCCTCATTTTGTCGTTAAAAGGGTTTGTCTCTGTACCGTTCAACCATGCGTGGAAGAACCAACCGTGTCATCTGGAAAACACAAAAAAAAATACAAATAAAAATTATTTCACTCACTCATTTTCTGAACCCGCTTTACCCTATGCAGGGTCGCGTGGGTCATTGGAGCCCATCGCAGATACTCGAGGGTGAAAGCGGGGGCAAGTCGCCAGTTCATCGCAGTGGTCATTCACACAGGGATGGGCGTGGTGGGTGAAGTGGCTGTTAATATTCTGTCCCCTTTTCATTGAATCCGCAGATTAAACTGGCATATATACTTAACCTGAGGGACTGAAGGTTAGCCGTAGCTAGACAGAGTACATGTGTGTGAACGAGGTGAAGAAGCGTGTGCAGGCAGGATGGAAAAGTGAAGAGAAAAGTGTCAGGTGTGATGTGTAATAGAAGAGTTTCAGCTAAAATGAAAGGAAAGGTGTATAAAATGAGAGCAGCCATGTTGTACGGACTAGAGACTGTGGCACTGAGGAAAAGACAGGAGGCAGAGCTGGAGGGAGCAGAGATGAAAAACATCTATCACAGTTGGATTTTCACTGTTTGCTTCCCTGCAGCTTACATTTGAAAAACTTAAATACCACTC
>JAPTHA010000007.1:13386464-13399329 GCA_029814585.1 Gymnapogon annona
GCAAAGAGGAGGTTTATGGACGTAGTGAAAGAGGATATGAAGGTAGTTGGTGTGAGAGTAGAGGATACAGAGGACAGAGTTAGATGGAGGACAGTGATTCGCTGTGGCGACCCCTGAAGGGAAAAGCCAAAAGAAGAAGAAGAAAATCGACTTTACCTGAGGAACAGACAGCGTGTTGCAGTTGACCACCTGAGTTATTTTCTGGTGAGAATCAACACAAAAGAAAACTATATGTGAGAAGTCTCAACAGTTAAAGCAGCATCTTCAAACGACCTGATTCAGTTCAAACATCACCGAGGTCAGTTTCAACACTGTACTTGGAGTCTGGTTATACTGTCAAACGTACTTGTTCAGCGTCAGGCGCGTCCAGGAAGTAGGCAAAATTATCAGAGTAGGTCATTCCGACGTTGTTAACTGGGAGGCAAAAACAACTGAAGTGTTAAAAAATATCACTGGGTGTGTTTCCTCTCTTCCCTTCCCTTTCAGAAACAGTTTGATAAGATAAAATAAGAGAAGGTACAAGTTTATTGATCCCACCACAGGGAAATGTGTGTGTTACAGCAGTAAAAACACAAAAAGCACAGGATAAGATTAGACAGAAGTACTATATACGTCAATTGAATTCTTGTGCTACATACATAATATGCATCATGATGATGAGGAGGAGGATTAGAGTTGATTAGATTAGATTAGATTAGATAATACTTTATTCATCCCTCGGGAAAGGTTCCTCTGGGAACTTATTAAATACAGCAGCAGAATACAAAGAATAGAAAAACAGAGTAGATCAGATATACACAACTGAATTCTTGTACAACATAGTCGATATATATGATTGAAGTCCCGGAGATGATACTGAGGGACTGCGATTCGTCGTCTAAAACTGAGAGATGGTGTGTGAACGTCCTCGCAGATTATTATGGTTAGCAGCATCATCACCATCATTATTATTATTGTTATTCCCTAATATTTCTTAAAAATGTCTGTTTTATCAGTTTAAAGCTAATACTAATGACACACAGGTGATACAGGTGTCTTCATTGAACTGTGTTTCATTTTACCCAGAATTCCAATCTCCAGGTCTTGCAGTTCTTTGGCTATTATGGGGTAGATTGTTTGACCTTCGGTGAAATCCACCTGTATGGTACGTGTCTTACGTCCATACTGATCATCTGAAAGAATTAGGAAAACACCCATTTATTTCTGTTGAGTGAACTACTCATAATATTTTCCTTGTCACGTGACTTACTTATCTCTTTTGCAACCGCTTGAAGCTTTTCAGTGGATCTGCTGACCAGAACCACATCCAGGCCTCTGCGTGCCAACTGCAGGACGACATACACACAGGAGGGTTTGCTTACGGAAGGACTCTGATCTGATGAAATCTATCACTAGCTCAGATTTGGACCCCCCCCAAAAAAAAAAAAAAAAAATCCTATTTAATATAAAGACTGACTGTAGGAAAATGTATATGACTCACCTCTCTGGCGTAGGCTTTACCGATGCCCGACGTGGCACCAGTGACAACTAATCCAAGGAGAGAATTAACAACCGAGTCAATGTTCATCACTTTAAATGTCTCAGTATTAGCACTCGTTATCAGGACATTTATCCAAGAGTCTTCAGGAAGCATGTTGTGTGTCGCTATGTGCACATACTGTATATGTACCACATACAGCACAGGCCAAATGTTTGGACACACCTTCTCATTCAATGCGTTTTCTTTATTTTCATGACTATTTCCATTGTAGATTCTCACTGAAGGCATCAAAATAATACATCTATCATAATAATAAAATAATATGTATTTGAACATATGTGGGCTGTGTATTAACCTGACTTGTGCACAACACAACTGATGGTCCCAACCCCATTGATAAAGAAAGAAATTCCACTAATCAACCCTGATAATTAGTGAAAACCATTTCAGGTGACTATTCTTGAAACTCATCCAGAGAATGCAGAGAATGAGTGTGTAAAAAAGTGATCAGAGCAAAGCGTGACTATTTGGAAGAAACTAAAATATAAAGTTATTTCAGTTATTTCACCTTTTTTTTTGTTCATTACATAACTCCACATGTGTTCATTCATAGTTTTGATGAACACAATGAGAATCTACAATGGAAATAGTCATGAAAATAAAGAAAACCCTCTGAATGAGAAGGTGTGTCCAAACTTTTGGCCTGTACTGTATATTCTCTGTTGGTTTTACTGTCTCGCTCCTTCTTAGTCTGTGTCTGAGTTGAACAGATTCACTCGTGAAAACTCCCACGAACTATAGATTTGATGTTACTTTTTATTCGACACAGATCTGATCATCCTATTGAACCGAAGGGATAATAAATGTAAAAATTACTATACTGAATATACTGTTGGACCTCACCTGCCCATTGTCCGTATGTCCTCAGATCCACCGGCCAAATCTGGGATAAAACATACTGTCTGAATCCACACCAACACCTCCAGAGAAGTTTCAACAGAAGCAAAACCACAATAAATCCTCCGATGAAGGCCAGTCCGTCAGTGAGTAACATTTTACACAAGATTGGATCATGCAAAATGTTTTAGCTGTGGTTTATCCACCTTTATATGAAGGAAATGAGAATTTTTTTAAAAAAATGTATGATACTGAACTCCTCCCCTGTTGCTCCACCCTGTCTGTTTGCAGTTTTTACACCACCACACACACACACACACACACACACACACACACACACACACACACACACACACACACACACACACACACACACCAGTCAAACCACATCACATCAGTCTAAAGGCACTGAGTAAAAATGCAAAAATAAAAATCAGATGCAATAAAATATATTTCTCTAAGAAATGACAACACAAAGTGAGCTTTTATTTTGTTGTAGGGTAAGTGATATGTAAATATTGTTAGAAATTAACCTTTTCAGAATGTAGTTTGAATTTGATCTAAAAAGTATCACTGACGATAAAAAGAAATGGGAAACGTGTGTTAGTTTAATTAAATAAACGTCTAAGTCTGAGCTTTTATGAACTGTGACATCATGCAGAAGGTATCTTGCAATAATGTATTAATTGTATCCTGGATGATTAAAATTGCAAAAATAACCTGTCATCATGACGTGGGCACTCACACATCTAATCATAAAACTACACAATAAGTCTCAAGAATCCACAGTGGAGATAAAAACAGGAACGCACTTGTGAGCGACACGCTGTAGCAGCTGATAAGAGTCCGTCACGTTTTGTGTCCTAAATATTCAATCAAATCAACCATGTCTGTACATGGATAAGCACCAAATACTCCTGATTAATCATGTCAGTGATAAAATGTGTGATTGACCAGGAATTACAGTAAGATAATATCAGAGAATGGAATGGAGTACAAATGAATAGAATAGATTAGAATAGAATAGAATGGAATGGAAAAATCTAAACTACATGTACATTAAGTTAATGTGTGGAAATAGTTGAAACATTCCTATTTTACACATTTTTGTGTTGAGGTTTTTCACTGTATAACTAGCGATCAGAGGCAATTAAAGCAATCTAATTGAATTATTCAATAGTCATGACATTTTAAGTAAAAGTATTGTTATCAAAAGTATTGTTATGGACTTAGGCTTAGACTTCCTTTATTGTCATCACACAGACACACGCAATGAATCTGGTAACGAAATGTCATAGAATTGGCAGCTGATAACACAAAATAAATATGGAAAATAGAAAAGTGCACAATTGCTGAAATGAATCCAAAGCCATGAGTGGCTGCAGTGTAGATGTGACAACACACACAGTCAATATAAATAAGAATAAATAAGATGGTCATAAGATGTTTTTTTTTCATCCATAAACATCGATAATCACCTTTGACCAGGTGTCATCATTACACACTGTGTCCTTGTTACACTTCATCCGTTAAGAGAACATCACACGATCACACACACAGCAGATGCTTGTCCAGCTGTAACCACCAGAGGGCGCTGCAGTCACCTGACAGGCTGCAGCTGGAACAGTCAGGCAGACAGGACAGAATGGATTATTTTGTGGAAATTCAGATGTGTGCAGGTTGATCTGCATTCACCCCCGACAGTGAAATAGGTTGTTGGTACAATGCAGTGAATGGACGTTTGAGTTCTAACGAACACCAGAGTAAAGAGGAAGGGCCACTATAACCAAACTCATAGTTATAATTCATCATTTGTTTGCAGATGTTACTTTCATCACCTATTTAAAAATAATCTATTCAGTGTTTTCAAGGGATTTAACAAAAATATGGCAGTAACCGTTAATGAATTACAAAACAAAGACAAACTAATAATACGAATAGAATAGAATAGAATAGAATAGAATAGAATAGAATAGAATAGAATAGAATAGAATAGTCTTTATTGTCATTGGTTCACGTTGAAATTGGATTTGACACTCCAGTATCTGCGTATAAAAGTGTGCGGTAAAAAAAATAAGAGATAAGAAGAAGAATAAGCAATATCTACACAAGCAAAGAGGTCTTTACTTGGCATGAACAAAAAGTGTCCACAAATAAAAACGTAGTTATTGGATATTGCACAGGTTAATTTCACAGTTGTATAATGATGATAGTGTGTATGTCCATACAGGGTTTCACACAATACAGATATACAGTAGTATTGCACAGTGGTTGGAGAACGTTTGTGGGGGTTTGTATTGCACAGAGTGTATAATTAATACGTGTACATGTGTTCCTCTACAGATCATTATTTTCCCTCTCCTTGACTTGTCTCTTGTCATCATTCTGGTTAATATTTTTGTGTGTATGCTTTTTTTTTTTTTTTACTGTTTTCTGCCAAATTCCAATGATTAGAACGTGTCCTTCCAGTTCCCTGATTGGTCACGTAGCTTTCTTGAGCGGCATAGGTCAAAAAAAAAAATCTCTATAATTTTCAGAGACGATCCCACTCCATCCCTGCAGAGTAACGTCACGTCACAGGTGGGAAATTTATATCAGCCGATCAATTAAGACAGGTCAGAGAGGAGGCAAACGTCTAAGCTTATCAGGCGTTCCTCTCACTTCAGTATTTGATTGATTCACTTTGACAGACGACTTCCCCCTAAAAATAAAAATAAATAAAAAAAGACATGTAAACTGTCAAAATTTGCAAAAAATCAGCAAAAAATGATTGTCAGTGATCTATGTGCAACAACATTAGACTTTTATTGTCATTACACAGACACACACAGTGAATCTGGCAACGAAATGTCCTTGATTGGCAACTGTAACACAAAATAAATATGGAAAATACAAAAGTGTAAAATGACTAAAGTGAATCCAAAGCCATGAGTGGCTGCAGTGCAAAGGTGACAACACATACAGTCAATATGATAAGGAATCTAAACAGTACTGAAAACACTGTAAATACTGCACACTGTTTTCGGAACTGATACATATTACACACACACACACACACACACACACACACACACACACATATATATATATATATACACATACGTATATTTCATACAGTATGCCGTGAGTGTCATGAGATATTTTGTGTCCTGATGTGGTTCTAGATATGTTTGACTGATATGTGACCCTTAAGGCCAAATCAATAGCTTTTTAAAAAAAAGTTCAGATAAAATGCTGCTAACCTGGTTTAAAAAGTCCTAGTTTGAAGTTGTTGCAGACTAACAATAAGAGATGTAAGGATCATAAAGGTCAGTAGTGCCGGTCCACTCCCTTCTGTACCGTACCTGCACTGGGACGAGCCTGTTCTGAGATCAGCCCAGGTCGGGGTTATGTCTGACCTTGCTTTGAAGTGATCTCTGTCAGTGCTGTCAGCCATGTCGCTAAGAGGCTTGGAGGCAGCGGATCAGTTTAGCACCGCCTCACCTGACTAATCTTATTACTTCCACGAGGCCGCTATCAACGCGCAACAAAGAACAAACCCAATCTTACACTTGTGCGTCTCAGAAACTGTGTCTGTGTTCATAACCCTGTGCCGGCGGTGCCCAGTTTGTTCTGTGATCCGACCAGTGAACACGTCTATAACTGCTTTTTGAGCTGTGGAATTGATCGTCACCCGCAGGCTTAACATCCAGCTGTAGCACTGCGGTAAACTGTGCTACAGGTCAAAAGATCAGCGACAGATTTCCAGTAGCTTATACCTCATGATATTTTCAGCCCTTTGCTCCAGATCACACACTTTTTTTTTTTTGGCTCCCATGTGTAAAATGACCGTGTGCTGGTCAGGAGAGGCCTGTAAGCGACCTCTCACAAAGGCTGAGGCATTTCCAGCATATTCTTCGAAGAAATGTGATCAAATATATGATTTTAGAATCATATTAAATATTACGATAAGCGATGGGTCAGGAGTTTTTTTTTTGTTATTTTAATATGCACTCTTGGAGTTGCTTTCTTATGTTCTTATATGTTGTTGTATGTGTTCGTTCTTTGTTCTGTTAAAATAAAAACATACCTTGGGAAAAAAATATTAGGAGAAGAGCAGAAGTAATTCCCTATTAAAGATAAGTTCAATATATGCAGCATGGCCAAAATTAAAGACCAACATTTTATTGTTTTGGTTTGACTTCCTTTAGCTTTAATTACGGCTATTTCTGTTTATGTAATATTAACCTTTATCCATAAATGCATTAGTGTTTTGTCAGGATCTTTTATTGGTGATGGAAGAATTTGGCCACTGTTTAAAGTCTTCTCCATCAGCTCTGTCTCGGTTGGTAGAATGGCTCGTCCAATGGCTGAAGGGCTAGCGGTTCCAATACTGACTCCTGACTGTCCACATGTTGAAGTGTCTTTGAGCAAGACACTTAACCAGGCTCCCAGTGGGGCCTGATGGGGTGTAGCTCCGCCCACTGGTGTGTGAATGATTAAATGTGAGTCAGTACCATAATGTGTATAAAATTGCTATATAAGTGCAATTCATTTAGCATCATATCCCATAGATCTCAGTGAGGCTCAGGTGTAGACTGTGGTGATCAACACGTATGAAAATGATGTGTCACGCTCCCTCAACCAGCCTTTCCTTTCCTTTCTCTCCTCTCCTCTCTCCTTCTCTCCTTTCCACTCTTCTCCTCTCTTCTCCCTCTCTTCTCCTTTCCCCTTTCCTCCTCTCCTTTCCTCTCTTCTCCTCTCCTCTCCTTTCTTCTCCCTTCCTCTCCTCTCTTCCCTCCTCCTATCCTTTCCTCTCCTCTTCTCCTCTCCTCCCTTTTCCTTTCCTCTCTCCTCCTCTCATTTCCTCTCGTCTCCTTTCCTCTCCCCTCCTCTCCTTTCCTTTCTTCTCCTCTTCTCTCCTCCTCTTCATTCCTTTCTTCTCCTCTCCTCCCTTTTCCTTTCCTCTCCTCTGTTCTCCTTTCCTCTCGTCTCTATTCTTGTCTTCTCCTCCTGTGTGTTTCCATTTTAATGGCAGCATTCACCTCACAGCTGTTAAGTGAAATGAGCAGCAGGACTAAATAATTGCATTTACTGTCTCTAACTCTGTTAGTACGACAGCGTACTGACGAGCAGGAGTGTGTGTCTCTGAAGGATTTGAGTTGCAGCAGAAGGTTATGTGGGGCTACAGACACAGGCTGCTTAATCACTGCTGCAGCCTCAGCGCCGGCTGCATTTCCATCATCTGCGGCCGTTCTTTGTCTCGAGAGAGTACTTATACTTCTGCTCATGAAAGCATTAAAACACACAGACACTTTTGACTTTATTAACGCCCTAATCTTTCAGTAAGATGAGGTTTTGAAGACACATTTACGCACGTGCCTGACAATATTGACATGTTGCAGGGTTATTGGGTTTTTTTTTCGAATACAAATGAATTGCAAACACTTAAAAAATGTGTAGAGGACCATTTACATCTGATGTAACTTAACAAATGTGTAGTTTAAGGAATGGCTGCGGATCTTATGGCTATCCACAGACTCCAACCTGTCCATTAAACGGAAAGGTTTGAAAAGATCCGTCTGTATTTTGTTTTTAAAGCCCATTATGCTTCATGTCGGGCTTCTCTGTGGATACCCAGTCACGCAAATCCAAATAACCAGTTACAAATGAATACACAGTTGTATTTAATCCAGCAAAAGAACAGCAATATTGCTGTATAAAATATTTGCACATAATTGTATTTCTCTAGACTGTTTTCAGTTATTTGACACTCAATACCTTTCAATTCAAATAAATAAATACATAGCTTTTTGGTCCTGGGACTGTACATTGTCACATGCCTAAAAGCAGTGGTGGACCCTCAAGGCCAGCAAGGCCTTCTCTGCTGACCTAAACATAATCAGGAATATATATTTTTTAATATATATATATTTCCACAAATATGTATTAAAATGTTCCCCATGGTCTACACTCTTCATTTCATAGCTTTCCTAAGTTGGTTGCTCAGCTTCCAGCCCCAGGTAGAGATTTGGAAGGTGGGGTTTATCTACCAATAATTATTCACTATCATGTGTTGCCAGAATCTGCCTCTCGGCCTTCAGAAGCGACAGTGGTGGCCCATGGTAGCTTAAGGTGAATGAGAACGGACGTGTGGCGTTAACCAATCAGCGTCAAGTTTGGCTTCACTGGGTCCAGCTAGCAGGCCTACAGCATCAGCGTGTGCACGTCTTTTGACTGGAAACGCGATAGAGAGAGGCGGAGCTATGCAAAGCTGTGCAGAGAAGACACGTCGACGTGATAAACAGGACATAAGGAAATGGATCATTTGTGTAGCACGACGATTTGCTTGACTTTTTTCAACCCACAATGGCTGAAGGAGACAAAGATATCGATTTGGTCACAGATTTAGTTACAACGCCATCCTCATAAAAAACTTTTCAAGAAAAGCCAGACACTGTAAAGAGAAGCCACGGACTGCAACACTCAGCAGGAAAAAGGATTTTTCCAACACTTACAAGTTGATAACTGGGAACGGTACACCTGGGTGGCAGGCTCCGAAAAGTAAGTTAACATTATTATTTAAAATATATTATTAATGAATAGAAAAGTAAGGTATTGTGGGTAGATCGCATAGCACTGGACCGCACCTCGCCCGGCACGCTGGTGATGTACGTGCTGGCGAACACCACTGGCCGGTGGCGTTTGCGTGCCGGGAAACACCGCCAGCTGGTGGTGACATATAAACCTGTGTCTGATCGATGTCAGTTCCTTTTGTTTCCCTGTTATTAGTCTACTGAGTAGACTAATATAACTCTGTTGTACTTGACTTTATGTTCAGGTGAGGCAGTTGTCTGTTTTGGTCTAAATGCATCATGTGTAGAGCCATGGATCAGAATTCTGGTTTTAAGAGGTGGATTAAGTCAGGTAGGGTATCACTGCAGGCCCAGGTCTGAAATGCATGCCCCCCCACTGCCTAAAAGCCTTCAGGTTCATGTGGGGTGCGGTTGCACAGACACACACATACATACACTGACTGATGCTCCTACTTTCACCTTCTCTTTCCCTCCTTGCTGCCCTCCCCCTATACACACCAGCATGGATTAAAAGCTAAAGACGGCTGAGAAGTCAAAGCTTCCCTTGTCCTTTCCACTCTTTCCTTTCTTTTTCCTGTTGTCACTCTCCAACTCTCCGACCAGAATTTATTTTTTTTTAATACAAACTGTGGATTAGGGTTGCACCTCTTCCTACTGTCCCTTTCTGTGTGGTTTGGGGTTGGTCCCAGTCCGAAACAGAGACGGCAACAAGAAGGAATCAAGTGCAGGAAATGTGGGGATTTGTATTTTACAGATTTCTCATCTCGGACCAGAAACAACTGGAAATAATTTGATATTTTTGAGCTGTTTGGATTTCCCATGGTATTTCCCCCGGTACGTTCCTGAAGATAACGGTCCCTGTTGTATGTTTCTGTGGACTTAATCCACCTGGATTTCAGATGGCACCGTTCAACTAAAGGCAACGCCATGACATCGATGTCAAAGATCTGCTCCAGGTCAGAGTCTCTCTTAAAATCTCTTTTACTCGTTTGTTTTTAATAATCAATGAAGTAATGTGTTCATTTTAAATCCACCATTATTCATAGGAATTATTACGTGAAATTTGAGTTTTTGTCTGCTTTAACAATAAGAAGGGTCTGATCCAACATCACATCGGATGTTAACTGGGTGAACATGATCAATTCATGAGTAGTACATTTAGTTTTGAAGGTTTAACATGACCTGACCTATTTATTTATCTATTCACTTAAGACCAAGTTCAGAATATTCAAGTCAATGGGCCTCTTAACCTATTAGCAGCTGCTAAGCCAATGTCAGCATTAACCACTTACTGACACTGGCCAGTAAGTCTACACTTGCTTGCTGCAGGTTAAAGACAGTTTCAGTGCATCGATTTGTGTAGTATTTTATGTTGTTATGATCTTATGGTAAATATGATTCTTGAAGAAATAAAAACCAGAGGATTATGAATCCAGCACAAACCAAACAAATCCCTATCAAATAGACCAAATCCTTATCAAAATCTATTAAAACATGTCACCAGACAAAGAGTTTAATAAGTAAATGTGATGAGAATGTACAGATAAACAAAATCTAAAAGGAATATGAAAATGCTGACTTATTATGCAAGTTAAGTTGTTTGATTACACATCACCTTATGTATTTTTTTGTATTTATTTATAAATAAACATTTTTGCCTTAGGCTTAAGATTTTGTCCAGTTGCAGCTCCTCCACTGGTGTGTTAGTGACACTGTCAACATGGATACGTCTGACATGAGCAGCCATTTTTAAAAAGGTCACAGAATGACCTCTGTTTGTCCAGATGGTGCAGAATAATGTGAAAAGTATTCTTTCATGGCCTAACACTGTATATATGTAACCAGATTTATGTCAGAAACTTTTCAATATGAAATGAAAATGTGTTGGATCTGTAGCTCAACCAAAACCCAGCAGATACTGCAGCCATCGCAGCCAAACACAAACACATTCAGCACTAATGTTAAAGGGATTTGCAGATCTCTAAGTGTAGAAGTGAAGGACGTGTAAATACTTCTTGTGTCTTGCCAAAGTTCTGTTGATCCAACATATTTCAAGCAGCTTGTGCAAATTAAGAGGCCTTCTGAGGAGATACAGGGCTTACATCTAAGAAAAGGACGTCTGAGAAGATATCAAGAGATTGACTGAGATCAGAAAGATACACTCCATCTAAATTTAGACATCAAGACCTGATGTAGCGCCAGGATTCTTAGATTTCTAAACTTTGTGTCCTGCTAATCAGCTTTCTAAGCCCACGTGACTATTTCTAGATAGACAGAATTGCAGTGTGATTCGACATGACCCCTGTGAGACAGGTGGATGCTGATAAGCTCGAACTTCATACACTGTTACAAAAACAACTCTGTAAGAGTGAAACCCTGGTCAGGGTTCATGCCGGTACATTTAAGGTGATCTAATTCTCACTGTTCCTTCTTATTTCGTGGTGCCAGTGATGGCTCGAGATTGTGACGTAGTCGCCAGACACGACGCCTGCTGAGTGCCAAGGAGACGTCCCATCTGCAGAGACACACCTATTCTCCCCCGTACCATCAAAGACGCTCTGCTCGCCTCAGAAACACTGTGAGAAAATGGCCAGTCACAAAGATCCTCGTTTTCTGCACAACCTTTCCTTCCACCCTCGATGGCAGCAGGATGCCGTGAGAAGTAAACAGAAGACACTTGTTAAAGCTGACCACAGCAGAACCTGGTGTGGGCGTAGTTTATTTCAATCACAGTCATTGTCAACATCACTGTCGTCACGGTCGTTATCATCTCAATCACATCTGCCATCGACCCCCACGCAGCCCTCCAGGAGCTGGAGGGGGCTATGGTTCCTTCTTTTCCTCCATATGGTTTCCTTTCTGCCATCTCAAGCTTGGGCAACGACTTTCAAGGTGGCCCTGGTGGGACCCTGGACGTGTGACCTCTTATACTCCAAAGCCTATCCTGACTTGGCGGCCCGCCTTGCAACCAATCGCATTAACAAAGACCCCTACCTCAACAAGGGCTACTGGTATGACTACACGCTCGTCAACGAGGACTGCAAAGCCTCCCGTGCTCTTGCTCGATTTGCCGGGCTGGAAGGGTATGGTTCTGCGTTCCTGGGTCCAGCCAACCCAGGCTACTGCTCCTCAGCTGCGTTGTACACAAAAGAGTGGGATGTTGGGCTTCTGTCCTGGGCATGTCTCAAACCTCACATGAAAGTCAGTGGGAGGTATCCCACCTTCCTCCGCCCGTTGCCACTCTCATCCCAGGTGTTGTTCACGGTGCTGAGGTATTTTAAGTGGGCCCACGTTTCCATAATCTCAGAGGAGTCAGACATTTGGGAGGCTACAGGACACGAGCTGGCATCATCACTCAGAAGCCTGGGCCTGCCTGTGCACCCTGTGGTCACTATGGAGACTGTCAGGGGTGGAGCCAGGAAAGCCCTGACACAAGTACGGGAGGCAGACCGGGTCAGAGGTGAGTCAGAGGAGAAGTCAACTCATACCCAACAACGTGTTTATCACAGTCATGGAACACAATGATGAAACATTAATGTGTGTGTCCCCTGTCTGTCTGTGCAGTGGTCATCATGTGCATGCCCTCTGTCCTGATTGGTGGAGAAGCCCAGTACCAACTTCTGACCACAGCCTTGGACATGCGCATGATTGACCGTGGATATGTGTTCATCCCATATGACACCCTCCTCTATGCCCTACCCTACAACGGTGCATCGTACCACATGCTGGGCAATGACACCAGGCTGCGAAAAGCCTATGACGGAGTCCTGACCATCACTATGGACTCTGGCGAACGCAACTTCTTTGAGGCCTACAAAGATGCCCAGGCCAGCTATGAAATCCGCTCTGGTACCCCAGCAGAACAGGTGAGTGTCAATGTCAAATTTTAGACTGCAACAAATGGTATATATAT
>JAPTHA010000007.1:13399429-13414394 GCA_029814585.1 Gymnapogon annona
ATACTAACACACACACATATATGTAAAGTATATGCATGAGAATATACCATCTGTATATATACTATATATATATGTGTGTGTGTGTGTGTAGCCGTGTGGTGTGTATGAGTCTGTACAAATGAGCAGTGGTGGAATATTACCACTAATGGACAGACGTCAGGCAATTTACTTGTCTTCTTTAATTTTCTGCATCTTCACAACTTTTAAGAGGAAAATATTATTTCTACTTTTGTTGTCTAACAGCCGTAGTTACTTACCACATTGAATTTTTTCACACCCTTCTTAAACAGTGAGAACCACATATCTCTATGATGAACTGAAGGGTTTCTAATGTCTGTGGGTTGAGAGTTGTCATCTCTCAGGTGAAATAAACTGCAGAAACCCTCTTGCATTACCTGGACAATGCATTGGCAGAAGCTGAAACCAGGTCTTTTAGATGATGGCCATAGTATGAAGTTCTCATAGAACAGTGACACCGCAAGCACATGATGATGATGATGTTGTGGAATATGACGCATTCCTGCTGATTAAACAATCAACAGTAGGGAAAGAAACAGATTAAAAAAATGAAACAAGATTTTCAAATTGTGATAGGGTTGATAAAGGGAAGTCAGTCTTTTACAGAACAGTACCAGCTTTATTTTTATAGTTTCTGCTGATAATACTTATATAATATGACTTCAGTAACGTGCTGAATTCAGAACAGAGTGTGCTCACAGTCTGTTAGTCGTAGTTTTGCTTCAGTGAAGGATTTGGATTCGTCTTCCGTCAGTGTAAATCCTACATTGGATAACACACTGTGATAAAACCTCCTCACGTCTCATCTTCCAGGTCTCTCCATTCTTTGGGACCATTTACAACATGATGTACTACACGGCTATGGCTGTTGAACAGGCCCGTACCAGAGGAGGACGCTGGGTAACTGGTGCAATCCTGGGTAAGACCGAGGGAGGTTTTGAATTCAAAGGCTTCAACCAGCCCTTGAGAGCCAGCAGACATGACGGAGGGATGCAGGCTCGTTACGTGGTGCTGGACTACAGCGGCATGGGCTCCACTCTCTACTCCACTCATGCTCTGGAAGCTGCAGATACAGATGGACGGACGGGGGGTTTGAAGTACCTGGGACGTTCTGTCCATTTTGCAGGCAGCACGCCGTACACAGACTCCAGCTGCTGGTTTAGTCCGTACTTTGCCTGTTCTGGAGGTGACTGGACTTGGACTGCATTTATGACATTACATCATCATCAGTGTGTGTGTGTGTGTGTGTTCAGTCTGACTCTGTGTTTGGTCTTTTTCAATAGGACTTGATACGGTGACCATGTTCTTTCTTCTACTTCTCTTCATCGTGTTGGCGGCAGTAGGAACCTACTTCTTCAAGCGTTTCAAGTAGATATAACATTAGGCCGTCAGACACTATGTTATTTGATGTATTCTTTTATATTCTTTAACGATTAAAATGTCATGTTTTTGTCTGTTCAGGAGAATGGGAAGGGTTGGGTTCAGCTTCGGAACCAGCGGTAACGGCGGATCCTCCAAGGTGGTCCTGACCCTGGATGATTTGGTGTTCATTAACACTCAGATCAGTAAACGGGTCAGTTGAGTTTGTGTGTTTAGGAGTCTGTGTGTATTAACAATTGTACTGTTTCCTCATCCCTGCTCTTTGGTTCCTGTGTGGACAGAAACTGAATGATGACAGCATTCTGAAAAGTCAGTTGGACTTGAAGACGCCTCATCACTCTGTGTCCGGCCGCAGCTACATGGCCTCCACGCCAGACAGCTCAAACGTCGCTGTCTTTGAGGTAAAACCCACAGGAACATTAGTCTTTCATTAACACACATATACCCTTTCATTCTGTAAAATTTGTCCAGTTCACTCATTGTGTTTGTGTTCGAACATCCCAGGGCGATTGGGTTTGGTTGAAGAAATGTCCCAATGGTGCAGTGTCGAGTATCAACGGCATCACAGAGGATGTCTTTGTCAAAGTAAGGAGCATTAAATTGAGTGTATTTAATGTGTCTTGGTTGACTCGTGTTTCAAGGCTTGTGTCACATGACGTCAAAAGCCAACTAACGATGCCAGGAAACACAAACCCCGCCTCTGGGACCTATTATAGCTCATTTTAACATCCATACGGCTGAAGTCATCATGTCTATGCGTAGGCTGATGTCATCATGCCTATGTGTATGCTGATGTCATCATAACAACTGCCTCTATATTTGTGACAAGCCTGAAGTAAATTGAAACCAAAACTGATGTTTTAATAGACACAAGAAATTTCTCCCGTTATCACTAAATGGGATTTTTCTTTTTTCTTTTTTAAATCATTAAAAATGTGAACATTAACCGACTTTCCCCAAAATGTTATCACATCTATTCTGTTTCACTGGCAAATCTATAAACCCAGTTTGGTTTGAATTCAAACCCTAGTTTGTGTTAAAAAACTAAGAAACAAACAAAGCCCGGCGGGGTAATAAGTGTGTAAATGATGTGTTGATTCTGTCACTTCTCACAGTCTCTGTGATTTCATTGTCTTCCTTTCAGCTCAGAGATATGAGGCACGAGAATCTAAATCTGTTCTTGGGTCTGTTCTTGGACTCTGGGGTTTTTGGGATTGTGACCGAACACTGCACTCGTGGAAGCCTGGAGGATTTGATCAACAATGAGGGCGTGCGTCTTGACTGGATGTTCAAGTCGTCTCTGTTAATGGACCTGATTCGAGTAAGACACACGATAGTATTATCTTATTTTCACTGCACATCCGTCCATGTTTTAATTGACCTTCCACAACACGTGTCCAACAAACGCTTCTCAGGGAATGAAATACCTGCACCATCGAGGCATCATCCACGGGCGACTCAAATCCAGGAACTGTGTGGTAGACGGACGCTTTGTACTGAAGGTGACGGACTATGGGTTCAATGAGATTCTAAATACTCAAGACATCGACACTGAGGAAGAAAAGCCGGAGGGTGAGTTTGTCTTTCTATCAAAACAACACGTTTGCTCATACACAGGAGTTTTAGTGTCTTCATCTTCATTGTTTTTCTCTTATTGTGCTACAGATTTGCTGTGGACTGCCCCGGAGATGCTTAGAAATTCTAGTTTGAGGAAGACGGGCACGTTCTACGGTGACGTCTACAGCTTTGCCATCGTGACTCAAGAGATCATCTCTCGCTCCGCACCTTTCTGTATGCTGGATATGCCTCCCAAGGGTGAGTTATTCATTCGCCATCGCTGAACATGGAAGGCATGTGAAGGTTTTTTTTAACTGTACTTCTTTATAGCAAATGTATGCGTCATTACACAACATATGCTGGTTTACCAAAAACAAAATCTTCATCTGTACAAGAGTGGTTCAGGGAGGACAAGACCTTCACAAAGAGATTATCCATGATGATGATTTTTTTTCGGCTTTTCCCTTCTGGGGTCGCCACAGCGAATCCAATTCGCATATTTGATTTGGCAGGAGTTTTTACGTCAGATGCCCTTCCTGACACAACCCACTAGACGCTCATCCCAGGTATCAAAACCGGGTCCCCTATGCACCGGCCTGGTGCCTTACCAACCGAGCTATCCAGCCGGGACACCTGAATCATGTTGAGAATCTAAGAAATAAGAAATATGATGCATAAGATATTAACAGTACAACACATTAGTCAAATGTTAATACGGCCCATATTTTAAATATTGTTTGTATTTTGGTTAAGCATCACATTGCACTAATAACGTTAAAAGTATTCCAATGAAATATAGTGTACAAGTCAGGAAGTGTATAATTCTACACTGTTACCCACGATACACTGTTACTACACTGCGACCACGATAAGATAAACTGTATCATAGACTCATGTGTGCATAATTGTTGTATCCCCGTGTGGTCAAAGCTGATTATTGATGTATGTAAATGAAATAAATGAAAACTGTAAATGAAACGTAAATTTTAAATGAAAACTACATTTTTCCAACTTTACAGACAACAGTGTTTAATTGGAGATATTAGTTTCAACTCATTATCACTAATTATTGATCAGAATTAAAGGCTGAATTCTGTTTTTTTGGGTTTTTTTTGTTATATATCCCAAACTGCAACTGCACAGTCCAAACTAATATGAATAGCTGTTGTCCTCAAGCACATCTCTCTATTTGTATTATAACAATTGTCCATCCTTATGTTTATTTCATGTCTGTGCCATGACAGAGATTATCAGTAAGGTCAGAGACCCTCCTCCCCTTTGTCGGCCGTCTGTATCTGTGGACGAGGCCCCGCTGGACGTGATACAAGTGATGAAACAGGCCTGGAGTGAAGAGCCGGGGAAGAGGCCCAACTTTGAGGACATCTTCAAACAGGTACAGACCAGACTGTTCCATATACATCTGCCTGGACTATAATGTTGAACCATAGATTAAGTCTCTGCACATTTACTTTCCCAGTTCAAGAACATCACGAAGGGAAAGAAGACCAACATTATTGACTCAATGCTGCGCATGTTGGAACAGTACTCGTCTAATTTAGAGGATCTCATTAGAGAGAGGACAGAGGAGCTGGAGATAGAGAGACAAAAGACCGACAATCTGGTGGCTCAGATGTTGCCCAAGTGAGTATTAAAAACCCTCACAAAAAACGCCCCACACATTTATGCCACAGCCACTTGATGAAACATGTCGGGTGTGACGTGCCTCCGCAGGCCTGAAATGTGTCGACCTTATCACATTAAAATGCAAGATTTGATTTTCACGTGAGTGACGGGAAATCTTTTCATTTCCTCAGGCATGTCAAAGGTCGGGGTCAGTAACAGCTCAGCACCCCTGAGATTGAGTGGATTAGGAGTCCAGTTAAATCTTTTACTGTGATACAGCAGAGGTTTAAATCTGTTTTTGGTTACGTTGAAATTGCAGATCAGAGACAAAAAGAAAGTTAGATTTTCTTTTTTTTTTTCATTATTCTTTTTGCATATTTTGCAACAGGCCCCTACAACATGGCTGTGTGTTTGATGTTAAAAATGTGTAAAATAATGTATATTTAATGAGATTTAATTTTTCCACATAAACAGAATAGCGTGCTGATTTCCACATAACTTTGATATCTTTCTTTCTGTCTGTCTTTCTTGATTTAAGCAAATCTTTTAATTTAAGCTAAATTTTACATTGTAAAATTCAAGCAAATCAATGTCTTTCTTGATTTAAGCAAGGTTGACCCAAATCCAGAGGTATTTCCAGAGTTTTGTCATGTTGAATCTCACATAAACTTAAAAGTGACTCACTCGTCCATCAGAAGAGAGTGTCTTTGCCGCTTTGTGTTTTAAAAATGCTATTATTTTAGATTTACATTAAAAATACCATTGAAGGACAGGTTGATGCTTATGTGTGTGAATCCTCCTCCTCTCTCAGGTCTGTGGCGCAGGCGCTGAAAACCGGAAAACCTGTGAAGCCTGAACATTTCAATGAAGTCACGCTGTATTTCAGTGACATTGTGGGTTTTACGACCATCTCGGCACTCAGCGAGCCCATCGAGGTGGTCGACTTACTCAACGACCTCTACACCCTCTTTGATGCCATCATCGGATTGCACGATGTCTACAAGGTGAGTGGGATCGTGCACTGCTCACCTGCTTTTATGACCACTGAGTGGGAGCTTTAGAATTGATTTCTTTTCATTTCCTTGTTATGTAGTGGTGATGGTATTTTACACGTCCATGAAAACACACTACACTGAAGTAGTTGTAGAAATACTGTAAGTCTAATGCATTCTCTTGCGGTCTTCAGGTGGAAACTATTGGAGATGCCTACATGGTGGCGTCGGGGGTCCCTGCCCGGAACGGCAACCGTCACGCAGCAGAAATGGCCAACATGTGTCTGGACATCCTTCACTGCATCGGCACCTTCAAAATGAGGCACATGCCTGAACTAAAAATCCGAATTCGTATTGGGCTGCATTCTGGTGAGTAGCACCTTCATCCCTTTGGCACCGGAACATAACATTATCAAAAACTGACACCACATTGTTGTCCATGAATAGGTTTGTCATAAAAGTGCAATAAAGCTTTATCTGTATGTGTATACGTCGTTGAAGTAATGGTTAATACAAGTCCCCAAGCTGCTGAGGCACGGAGGTATTTTTACCTCCTTTATCCTCGTCTGGAGCGTATTCCCGGGACAGTGAAATGTTATCCACTTAGACTGATGTCATCCAATTAACACACTGCACACTTTATTTCATACCAATTTCTTTTCATTTCTATGGGTTTTTATTGAACACAACACCCACCCGGCACATTATATGTTGCCTTTTCTGTGTTTTTTTCTGATTAAACAGATATAATGGTATAAGCATGTTAGTAAAAACACTGTACAGTTTGTTTTGGTTTTTTTGCTTTTGTTTGTCTGTCTGGAGTCTGTTGTCTGGGACCCTGCTGTTGTGGATGGGAAAGATTGTCTTGTATTACATGAATGTAACTGTAATGTCGTCTAATGAAAAATAAAAAAAATATATATATATATTTTTATTTAAATACACTATTTGCCTGCAAGAGCTTTTGAATTCCCGTGCATTGCTCGTGTCTTCACCTTCTTTGTGTATATTCCTGTGCATGTCATCGTTTACAGGCCCAGTCGTAGCCGGGGTGGTGGGGCTAACAATGCCTCGGTACTGTCTGTTCGGAGACACAGTCAACACCGCATCTCGTATGGAGTCCACAGGGTTGCGTGAGTATCGCACATATCATGGCATACGTCGCATGACAGTATTATTATGGTTGTTAAAGATTTAAAACCTATATATTATTTAAGAGGACAGGTGTAAGGCACTTTGTGTGCATGCAGCTCCAGGCTAAACGCAGCTTTAGGCGACCAGTCCTTAGTAATCCTTTAAGACTATCAGCAGGAGGCCAATTGGAAGTTTCTGTGTACATGTCGTCACTGATACCTTTGTCCTTGCTGCCCTCTTTATGTGGAGTTCATCAAGTATGAGCAGAAATATTACATCTATAATTAAAAATGGTTTTATTTTGAAAAGATTAGTGTGCAATCATTCAGTTGCATACATTTGCTTCAGTATTTAAGACCTTTACCGTATAAGCTATTAATCCATAGATGGAGAGATTATTTTCATGACAAGAAGTGAGACACTGTGGCTGCCAGTCTGCTTCCACCTAGTGGCTGGCTGCAGAAATTCCAATTTTTCACATTAAAACCACTGCAGAAATGCTATAAATACGTTCTGTATGTTCTCCGACACAGCTTACAGAATCCATGTCAACCAAAGCACAGTTGACGTCTTGAATAATTTGAAACTGGGATATAAGATTCAACTCAGAGGCCTCACAGAGTTGAAGGTAAACAAAAAAAATCCATTTCTGGAAAAAAAAAATCACACGCATGCATGTTTTACACATATGGTCTTGTAACATAACTTTAAAATGCAAATAATGCTGTGTTTTAGGGTAAAGGCATTGAGAACACCTATTGGCTGGTGGGGAGGGAGGATTTCAACAAACCTCTGCCTATTCCGCCAGACCTTCAGGGGTAAGAGCACAATCCTCACATGTCTGTGCTACATGACACTCAATCATATATTACTACATAATCTAAGCATGTTTAATACAGGAGGTTCTGTCATCGGTGTCGTCAATAAAAGCCCATATTTTTGTGTCACAGGGGAAGCAACCACGGTATCACTATAGAGGAGATACCGGTGGACAGAAGACAGAAATTCCTGGATCGGCAGAAGAAGATGAACTAGTAGCTCTGACGTTTTCCAAACAATTCCCGGGTATCTTTTGTCTCTGGCTAAATCAATACAAGGAGAAGGGTCATGAATGTTAAATGGAGAATGCACGTTTGAATGAAAAATAGCAATCCACGACAGCTGGAAGCTGCACTGATCACTAACATATTATTCAAGTAATCTGTATATCTATTGGTTTTGTAGCAAAATATATGACAAGCCCCGGCTCAGAAATGTTGTTTTTTTTTTTTAAGTACCATTTTGAATGTTTAATTAACTAAAAAAACAAGTTTTGGGACACAGTGAAAAGCCCTTGGAGCTGACCCTACATTAAGCTATTGTGAGGGGTGGTCTGGCCGTCGTGATGCTGGTGAACTTGTCCTCTCTACTCATATTCGTAGGTTGTGAGGATAATGCTGAGGCTTATTAATACTCAACAGTTGAAGGGTTAAAGCTAATACTCCTGCACTTTTTCTCCTTTCAGGTTTATTAGAGCCTATTTTGCTTGTGCTTTAGCAGTATTAGCCTTTTACAAAAGTATTAATACAGGATTAATACTTTTCACAGTAATAAAAGTTTGGGGGGGGGGGGTTTCAGGGCAGGTGGGCGGGGCTTCAGAGCTCAGGCAGAGGAGAGCAGGGCTTTCTGCAGCTTTTCAGTAATTGCATGAACGAAGCCACATTCTCCCCAAACATTAACTATGCAAACCACCCACGAGAACGGACGTATCAATACAAATGTAAAATGAAACACGACTTCTAATCAGCACGTTGTGAAAGGCCAGTTGATTTGCTTGATGGTTCTATTCACTTTCACCTGTCGTCTCCGTTTTACAGTGAACGTACATGTTTTCCCGAGAAATAAATAACCTCCAAATTACAGTTTAAATTAGCTGCTTAACAGGAAAATGCTTGAACTAGACTCCCTGGGAAGCGTTTTAGTGCAGAAACATATGCAAAACCAAACACATTTGCCGGTAAATAACTCTTAAAAAGTCCCTGGGCCCACATGTCGGCAACACCACAGATGTAATATCACTCAGAAGGTTTTCTACAAAAACAGACAGAGACTGATGGTACTATTAAATCGACAGCCATTATAGTTTATACTACATGGAGGCTGTTGAGGCCTATTACTGAAGGACACTGCAGACATTATTAAATATACACTGCAAGACATTATTAAATATACAGCAAACTGTGTATCTAACACCCTGTTAATAGGGTAGCAACGGGAAAAAGCTCATTTCACCACATATACGCTATCTCCGCTCAAATGCAGAATGTCCGAGGCAGTTGGATGAAATGATTGTTTGCTTCAAAAGATTGAGCCTTTTTTGTGTCTATTGACATCACCTAGGGGAAAATGATAGTTTTTTTTTCTTTCTCCGTGCTTTTCTTTTGTTTAATATGAAGGACCCCAAATGGCAGTATCTGAAGGTCCTCTGTAAAACAAATCAAACCCCCTGCATTTACAAAACTGAAGAGAGCAGGGCCTGTATATATATATATATATATATATATATATATATATAAAAACAGAGTGAGGGAGAGGGCAGAGTCTGCTCATTTGTTTCTCTTCAGCCTGGGGACAGTGCACTGTACATACTGTAAATTTGTACATAGTTAGTTTGTTTTGGTGTCCTGCAGGGACAGGGACTTCTTAGTGGAGTGTTTTCTGCTCAGGTTCCCTTTCTCCCTTGACACAAAGGAAAATACCAACAAAAGACCAGAGCCTAATCACGGTGAATTCAACAAGGGTTCTCCTCTGGACACTGTTCACTCACTCTGTCGCTGCCTGTCTAATTGCATGAGCTCCGACACCCCAGTAACAATAGGCGGGTGCTGTCAGGGTGTGATTTGTGTCTGACAGGAGGTGTTTATGAGGACACATTTTTGACCGTTACATGAGCCATCTTGTCACAGTAGGTCAGCGTGTAGATGAGGAATGGCCGTCCCATGTCTTGATTATCAGTTTGCCGGCGGTGGTTCACACCACACGGTGTTTAGCACCAGCCCTGGCTCTTCACACGTGGTAAAACCCTGATGAGAAGAACAAAACTCTTTATTTATTGCGTAGGTAGGACCTACTTTTTCTAGACTTTTAATCAACTTGCCAAATAGGTAGCACTTCTCAAAATAAATGGACTTTGTCGTTCATTTTGAAGGTGTTCTCATTGTGGTTCTGTAAATAAATTATTGTTTTAGTGAAGGTTTTGTCCTCTTTTTGTTTGTTTGTTTTATTGCCTTCTCAGTTTATATGCCATGTAAGCTATTTCCTCAAATGGTACCCTGACAATACTCAGCCCAATAAATAATAAAGTCAGAGGGGGGCAGTAAATCATACACAAGGCTTACATTTTGAAGTAGCAGTAGTAAATTGCCATGACGTTAAATTTTTAGAAAAGCACATGTTGACTTATCTGCATCACTAATATTTCACTCAAATACATGAAGGAGATGATAAACCAAGTGAAGTGTGTCTACTATGTTCCACCTTAAATACCTGTAAGTTACACTTTGTACTAATACGTTTTAAATTAATTTTCCTGAAGTGAATCCAATAAAATGAAATGATTGCTGATCAAGTTCTAAGTAATATACTGCACATCATAAACAAACCTCCAAGTGTCACCAAGTTAAGGCTGAAAGCAAACAATGATTAATCTAATTCAGGCTGATTCATGCTGAAACACAATGTCTGACGCTGCATTTAAGCTGCAACAGTGCAATGGTTTTATCGCTGCGGTATCAAAAGTAAAGGCTTCTCACTGATTAGAAATGTAAAGATGGTGACCACTTACGTGTGAATATAAGAGTCTTGCTAGGATTTTGTGAAGTTATTCCAATATGACATTCGGATCATGAACACAAGTCAAAATACATATCAATATGAAGTCACATAATAAAATATGTCCATATGTCAAAATGTAAATGACATTGTAATCATTGCACATCAGTATTTTACATTTTAAGGCTTTTTGAGACTCAACAGACAGCGACTCAATTTCATCTCACGGAGTTCCTGAAAATGTATCTTTTATAAAAAAAACAGAAACACATTTTTAATTCACATTTATTCTCATTTTTAATTTTGCAGAGACATACAGATGATCATACTCTAAATTAAAAACATCTGAACACAGACAGGAGACTCAAAAATGATACACATTTCTTTTAAGAACCATCTGACAGCTTTTTGTACATATACAGATACTGTATGCATACATAAATATGAAACATCTCCACTTCCAAGGAAATGAATTGGGAAAAAGCTGCATCATGTTGTTTTCAATCAAGGGATTTGGGTTTTTTAATACAAAAAAAAGAGATTTAAAGTTCGATTGCATTGGGTCTCAGGAGGTTGAATATACAACACTTATATCTAGGTTTTATTGAATCATATAAAACTGGGATTGGTGTGTTAATGATAATGATTATATTAGCTCTTCGTGGCTTAATTTGTAGAGTCAGTGTTTATTCAACACACTTGGACATATATTCCAACAAAACTGGACATTGCGGTCTTGTCTTGCTCAATAAATTCCACATTTTGAACAGATATAGATTTAGATCATTTATATTTAATGTATTCTTTATAAGGTATCTTACCATGGTGAATATATATATATTTGCGCCTACAATCTTTTGATTTCAAGCCCATCTATATTTAATTTTAACCTCATCATTTGCCTTGGTCTCCTCAGCAACCATAAATGTTGTTTTATTTGGTCGTTAAAGTTGCTGTATGAACAGAGCATATACGCAGCGACCAGGCTCATCCCCTGCTGACATCAGTTCACTGAGGACAAACAATTCTTGTTTTTGCTTCTTACAAGGTTTGCAACGAGGACAATTTGATCAGCTGGACAGGTTGCTATGGTGAATCTTCCTGGGATTTTGGTGCAAACACACACCTGAGATCAGAGCCTTGGCCATGAGACGTCACCCCTGAAGCCAATGTTTGTGTCCAGGTTGTTGTGTTGGACTTTAATATTTGATGCTTTTTTTTTTCTTTTTTTTCTGTGTCAGGATATAAATCAATGGAAAATACTTTATTCTAAAATGCAATGTCAAGAAGCACCAACCTTGAACACTCAGTCAATCATGCAGCTTTTAACTATATGTAAAGTAAACCTGTTGACGTTAGTACCACAGTATAAAAAAAAAACAACAACAACAAATTGAGAATAATGTCCTAATATTTCCAGTCAAGTGTTTGGGTAAAATTAAATAAAAGGTAAGGAACAATTTAGACTCTGACAAAATATTACACTATAAATTTTGTTTTTAAACCTCGTGTGACATTAAATCTCCACAGTATCTTCACTGACTGGACTTTTGTTCTAATGCGACAGATTGCAAATGGCTCCATAATATTCAGCCACTCATTGAACGTGCACTTGATTTAGCTGCATAAGCTCTGACCTCCCAAACAGCAGGTTCTGCAGCTGTTTTTCTCCTCTCTTTTGTACAGTCAGTGGTGGTGGTGATGTGGGGTGGGGTGTGTGTGTGTGTGTGTGTGTAGAGGGGGGACCCACTGATAACTGCAGAACACATGACATGAGCTGCTTGTTCACCCATATGATTATAACAGAGTTTTTTTTTTCTCGGCTGAACACCGTGTTCCTCTGCGCATCTCATCAGTCCTCAGGCCCCCCTGACATTTGACTGGCACCGGCTCTGAGGTGCCAGTCTGGGAGCAGAGGATCCGCCAAGGTACACGAAGAGATGGAGAGGAGAAGCAGGAAAATGCAGGATGGACTTCAAAATAAAAGCACAACGAGGCTGTTCCTGTTAATTTTTTTCTTATTCGTCTGAGTAATCAATAATCATCATAAGCAAAGCCATAGCTTTGGTGATTGATCAGCACGCATCTAGTTCAGATTGAATCATTATTATAATATATTTTATTATGGTAAACGATGATTTCAGAGCTTCAATACTGGAAAGAGATTCCATAAATGCTGATGATGCATTATAATACAATTTTCTAGACAAGTTTACACCATCATTGACTTTTTTTGTGTTCATTTGTGACAGATGTTGTTAATATAAGAATATGTTTGTAGTGAATTAGGAAATAATATTATCACCTTATAACTGATCCTACTATATGGGTGTGAATCTGCTCTTTCTCCGTGGTTCCATTGTTTTCTATGGTAGAGTCAGATCACAGCACAGTTGTTCTTTGTTTACTGTGTGGTCTTATTCTTTCTGCTGATGTTTCTCGACAGTGAAAGGATGTCTATTGGCGTGTGAAAACCCCTGCTATAGATCTACCTTGTTGTGCAGACTAGTGTGGCATCGCACAGTGGAATAATCTGGTATGTACTTAAATTGTTGTGATTTTTTTTTAGGGGGGGGTCTAACCAGGGGATGTCGTTATTTAGTATTGTGTGAAGCCCTTTGAGACCTGTCGAGTGATTAAGGGCTATATAAATAAAATTTGATTGATTGATTGATTGATTGATTTGAGGCAGACAGATGTTAGAAAAAAATCGATATTTGTGCTGAATCACAAAAGGTGCTATCATATTCTAAATCTACTAGTTAAAAGAATACTGATCTAGTCTTCGGGGTCCATCATTTTGTGTGCATCTGATGTGTTGGAAATGCTTGACTCTGGGAGTGGTGTCATACTTTGAAAGGTTTTACCGGAAGTGCTGACTCTACTCCTCCTGTCTTGACAGGAGTGGGAATAGACTGGGCAACCTCAGACAGGTGGAGGAGACGTCCTTAAAGCAGCTGAACTGCACGGTGCTTGGACCTGATCGAGCAAGACTGGGCTGGGCTGCAGGACGAGCACCGGTGGACGGACGCCGTGCACGGTTCGGTGCGCGGATCCTCCTGCAGCCGTCGGATCCACAGCATGCACCCGTATCCAAAACACGCTCCGGCTGATTTTCCCGTCTCGAGCATCCGCGCACACACATGCTGGACACATAGATGTGGACATGAGGAGGACGGGGGATGCGGCTGCGACGGATTAACCGGGAGCGCACATGAACTTTGATTTTGTTTCGGTGAAATTATCGGCTCTTTCATATTCATCCTCATTCTCTTCAAAGTCTCGGCCATGGAGAACCAGGCAGCCGAGCAGCAGAACTACGAAGACGTACAGAAAAGCGGTTACCTCCGCAAGCATAAATCAATGCACCGGCGATTCTTCGTGCTGAGGGCGGCCTCGGAGCACGGTCCCGCTCGACTGGAGTATTATGAGAACGAGAAGAAATTCCGCAGTAAATCACCTGTGCCCAAGAAAGTCCTGAACCTGGAGACTTGCTTCAACATCAACAAGAGGGCAGATTCCAAGAACAAGCACATGATAGTCCTTTATACCCGCAGCGAGAGCTTTGCCATCGCTGCAGACAGTGAGGAGATCCAGAACGAGTGGTACCAGGCGATGCTGGACCTCCAGTGCAACTGTAAGATCTATTGGAAAGTGTGTGTGTTTTCTGTGTGTTTCTGCATCAGGCCCATCCTGCCTCAGGGTGTTTGTTCTCGATACACAGTTTTTTTCCCTCTCTCATGGCCGTTCGATCATTACATATAATTGTTTTATTTTGATTTTTTCCCCCTCCCGCAGATCCAATATAACCAATCCCTATGAATAGATAACACCAAACAGTACGATTTGGACAGTGTGTGCGTGTGTGTTTTATTTTTTTAAAGCATTTAGAGGCAGGTGGATCCGACTCAAAGGGGTTATAGACCAACACGCTATGGGCGGCATGTGCTGTGTGTTTGTGCAGCACAATCTTCACTGAGCGTTGCTTTTTTTTTTTTTCTTTTTTTTTTAAACGCAATTCAGGATCATATCACGGCAACACAATTGTAACTCGATATGCATTAAATTGCGCGTTGCGATATTGAAGCGATGGAGATGGGGTGTTTTCCAGGAGGAATGCAGCCGGGTTTCGTGTGACGGGGTGTATTTTTTTTTTTTTTTTTGCATGGCGCAGTGAGCATATAGCAACCATGCAAGGGATGCATCATATAGTAGTAGCCTATCCTGGTGCACCCCGCTGGAGCCTGTGTTTTTGTTTTTCTGCACAGCTCTCTCTCCGCCTGCCGTTCGCCTAACCTACATTTCCATTCCACGCCGCCGCCGCCGCTGGTCGGTAGAACATGGCACCGTCAGTGCTCTCCCGCCGGAAAATGTGTTTCTGTTGGTTCCCCTCGTGTTTACGTTGTTATCCTTATGCTGGAGCTGAAACACTCTCGCCCCGGGGGGGGCCG
>JAPTHA010000007.1:13430051-13447846 GCA_029814585.1 Gymnapogon annona
CATTAATGAAGAGTGGGGGGTGACTGGGCCGTGATCTCCTGAAGTCAACAATAATCTCCTTAGTCTTATTGATGTTACCTGATCATGCAGTCATGTCATCAAAGTAAACAGCGGTGGGCTCAGTACACTGCCCTGAGGGGAGCCTCTGCTGAGGGGGATGACACTGCAAGTGTTCTGTCCCATGCACACCACTGTGGTCTGAGGGTTATTCTCCTCCAGGGGTGCAAGGCTCAGGTGAAGAGCCGAGGAGTTGGCGTCCTCAGTGGGGCGCTTTGACCGGTAGGCAAACTGGAAGGGAAATAACATGCAACGTTATGCTATGAAGCCATGGGCTGCTTTTAACTAGGATATTTTTTCCAGATTGTTTGAGAGGTGTGGAAGTGAGGAAACCTATTTTTCATAATTTAAGAGCATGTTTTGTTTTGTCCTCCTTTTTTTTAAACATTAGCTGTGACAATATCTCGGTCTGTTGGGCTTGAGGACAAGGGAGTTAGAGATTTTTCATTTTCCTTGGTTATTTCAACTTAAAAAGGAAGAGTATTTCAATTTAAAAAGGGAGGATTGTATTTTCCTCCTTATGACCAGCAGGTGGTACTGAGTGGTTGAGGCTCGCGCACATGAACCGGAAGCCTTATGTCGCTCAAAGATCCTCTATTGTGTGATGCCTCACTCACAGGATGTGATTAAGTCACTTAAATAATAACGTCTGTGTTAAATTTTATATTATTAGCTTGTACATAATACATCGTATACACATCAAAACAGGACAAATTAATCAGTAAATATCAAAAAGTATATATACATTTATATACATATATAAAGTCTCCCTTGAGAGATGTATGTATTTGGAATATTTTGTGCGTTTTCCGTTTCTGCATGATCCTAGGTGTGGTTCCTGTTTTATTTATTGCTGAGTACATAATTTAGCTGTTTGAAATAAACAACTTAACACCAGTGGGAGAATTCAAAAGGGAATTGTATGGATTGGTTTCAATAATACGTTGTGTTTTGGTTCCGGGAATATGAAGAGAGTGGGTGGTCCTCCTCCGTATCTCCTGTTGAGTAGATTATCACACAGTTGACCGATCCATCCATTGAATACAGTGGTTATATGATGTTGAGGTTGTGATGACATTCAGATAAGATTGGGGCATTTAGTCCCGGGGTGTAAATGAGCATGCAGTCCTGTACGAAGGACGTTAGCTTAAATCTGTGTGTGTTATGATTGGTAACCAGACTCTTAGGTTCACCTTTGACGACGTGGTTTTCCTGAGTTCAGATCATCGTCGTCCTGTGAGGTTTGAAAAGCTTCTGTCACTTCTTCAAAACATTCATTCATTCATTCATCTTCCAAACCCGCTGCATCCGACTTTTTACCTTTAACTTCCAGCCGGTACTCGGCTAACAGCTACGGGAAGTGATCGAACAGCTAATGCTCATCAAGACGCACTATTAGTATATATGTATATATATATATACATATATATATCATCTTTTACACGTTATGATGCGCGTCTTATTGTTTTGAGTGCAAATGAAAAAAAAACCTCCTGTGTTCTTCAAACTGAAAAGATGTTAGGTTCATATGGAGATAAATTACTGTACTTGTCGCCCTCTTGGGGCAAACGCCGGCTTTATCCTCACTGTAACCTTAAATCGTCACACTTGGGGGAATTTCAGATACAGCAACAGAATACAAAGAGTAGAAAAAAAACAAGAGTTGAACAGATATACAACAATTGAATTCTTGCACAACATAAACAGTATACAAAGTGCAGCGTTGAATAAGCAGTGTTAATGTACTCCGTATAATAAACACTTCACAGTAACATGAACTACTGCAGTGACATAAACTGCTGAGTATGACCTGTTAGTTCAGTGTATGAACAGAATATTACGTCAAAAAGTTTGAATCATATCAGGAAATGTAAAGGTCAAATTCCATTTTCATAAACCTGTTGTGATAAAGCTGATTTTAACTTTTATGTTCTGTTTTATGTCTCAGAAGCTGTGAGTAGTGGGTGAAAGAGAGAGATTTCCTCTGCACTTGAACACTATGGCTCCTCACCCAGCGGTCCAGGCTGTTATTGACCTATCTGCAGGAGCTATAGGTGATTACTGCACTCTGACAACAAGTTAATGTATAAACAGTATTTTAGTACCTGTGCCGGATGTATATAATCAGACTTGCTCTGATTCCTGTGCCTGGCGACGAGCTCTTATCTGATGTGGTGTGATATTTTGATGACTCCTGCCTTTTTCTGCCTCATTTCTCTCTGTGTTTTCATTGACTGTTTATACTGCTCAGTGGAGTGAAATCCACTGTCACGCTCAGATCCTTATCTCCCTTCGGAGCCAATATGTGGTGTCTAACCTTTGATTTTCCTGTTGTCTGAATTACAGCTGGTCTGCAACTATTTCTTTTTGTCACATGTGGGTATGGATTGGTCAGTAGTGGAGGAAGTACTTGCGGAAAGGTACAAATATCCTCCAAAATATATACTCAAGTAAAGCTAGAAGTACTACACTAGCAATATGACTTAAGTAGAAATGCTAAATAGAAGGGAGAGAAGGAGAGAAATGAAGGAGAAAAATTATGGTAAAGAAACCAGGAGGAAAGAGAAGAGGAGGAAAAGATTATGTCGATGTGAGGGATGAAAAAATGACAGTGACAGAGGGACAGAAGCAGATGCAGAGGAGACAGATGGACTGTGATGCAAGGAGTCAGAGGATCCGCCCCTTATCTCAGCTGGACCACATGGTATGGGTTTATGTTCCATATAGATACCAGTGCAGTGACATGAACATGTTACTCAGTAAAATAACATGTTTCCACCGAAACCCTTTATCTTCTTTTATTTGTTATTATCATACAACTAAAGATGAAGCACATTTCTACTCTATTGCACTCCAATGTTAAAAAAGTGTTATTGACCACATAGAGGTTCCATGTACTATATTCAGGACGTTCCCATGCCAACCTGACAAGACCTCCTTCCAAGCCTTGTAACATTTCCTAGATCGGCCGCTGACTGTGTTCCATTCCGCCGCTGGGATTGACATATTTCTTGCTGTTTGTCTCCAAGGGGGAGCGGCATGTGTCTTCAGCGGACAGCCTCTGGACACCGCAAAGGTCAAGATGCAGACCTTTCCCACTCTTTACCGGGGCTTCATCCACTGTGTGATGTCCACCTATAGACAGGTGGGTATGCGGGGCCTGTACCAGGGCACGACGCCTGCACTCATGGCCAACATCGCAGAGAACTCAGTGCTGTTCATGAGCTACGGCTTCTGCCAGCAGGTCGTCCGCTTCATGGCCGGGTTGCACAGTAACGCTGTCCTCAGGTAAACCAATGGCAAATAAGCAAACCTGACATAACTTTAAGAGTGTGTTTAAGGCGTCTGACTGTTGTGTCGATCTGCCATGCTTTGATAGTGATACGCAGAAAGCCTGTGCTGGCTCAGTGGCATCCATCTTCTCCTCGCTAGTTCTCTGTCCGACTGAACTTGTCAAGTGTCGGTTGCAAGCCATGTATGAGATGCAGGCTTCAGGCAAGATCTCCCAGAGCCAGAAGTGAGTAGACTGTTAAAAAATAGAACAGTTATCCATTGTTTTTCTTTGTGTTCGTGCTGTATAACAAATCACAGTGGTGAAGATACACTAAACACAATAGGGTGAACAAACACATCAATGGCCTTCCTGTTATAAGTTTACTTGGCGCCTAAGTGATGTTCTAATAAACTTCTTTTGTGAGTATAATGTAGAAAAATTGAATTAAAAAATCTTGTTACACACATTATAGGGGTGTAAAGAAAGGGACACATAAGAAAAAAGTGGGGAAATTTAATTTGGAAGGAAGTGCTGAATTATTTAAACAAAGGATTAGGACAAGAGGCTAGCTTTCATGAACAAAACACAGATTGTTGATGCATAACAATAATGTTTAACCTATTAGCTTAAAGCATCTGGTCCAGATTCTTGTCTTTTACATTATCTTGTGGAATGTAATTGGTCTTTAGTTTTCTTTTTTATTTGTCTAAATGGCTTTACTTCACCTGCAAGATTTGCATTCTGCAAAAGCTACAAATAAAACTTAGGCTTCACATTTTGTTTTGTATATGAAAAAATATTCTTTGTTAAACAAAGAGAAGACAAAAGGATTTCTGTCATGTATATGGATAGTAAATACTGAAATATTACTGACAAAGTACTGAGTTTACAATATCAGGTGATTACACTGCTACATATTAAAAACCACTAAAGCCAAATAACGTGACTTTATCTGGACATATTATGCTTTGGTCTTTAATAAAGTGTAGGCCAATTCATGCGAATTTAGACAGAACTCACTGAAACAGCCTTCTTCTTCTTCAATTTTTGTTTTTGGACATATTTGCTACATGTATCTCATGCACACTGATGAAAACCTACTTCCCTCTGATCTGAATAGTTCAGTGTGGTCGGTGATCAAGTCCATCATGAGAAGCGAGGGACCGCTGGGTTTCTTTCAGGGTCTGACCACAACTATTGCCAGAGAGGTCCCTGGTTACTTCTGCTTCTTCGGAGGCTACGAACTCAGCCGCACTGCCTTTTCAGACTACATGCAATGTGACAAAGAAGACATAGGTAACTTACTCCACAAGTAGAAAACAAAAATGATTTCCCTGTTGTCAGTCATTAATATCTTACATTTTGGCTGTGGAAGACTAAGAGTGTGTGTGTAGGGACAACACACACACACGTAGATATTTCTCATTCTAGGCGTGTGATACCTGGATTCTTGTCAATACTTTAGGTGTGGCTCCTATTGTCTTCAGTGGTGGTTTCGGGGGCGCGTGCCTCTGGCTGGTAGTCTACCCAATGGATTGCGTGAAATCCAGGATCCAGGTCATGTCCATGACGGGCAAACAGGCTGGGTTTTTCAAAACTTTCATGTCCATCGCGCGCACTGAAGGTAAGGAACAATGAACTTTTAATATGTTGATGTGAACCCTCTTGGGTGGGGTCTCTGTCATTCATGTAGTTGTTTAGAATGCAAATCTTCTGTCTTTCTCTGTTGTGTGTAGGTGTGAGGGCGCTTTACTCCGGTCTCACCCCCACAATGGTCCGCACCTTTCCTGCTAACGGTGCGCTGTTCCTGGGCTATGAGGCCAGCCGGAAGCTCATGATGAAACAGTTTGAGGTCTAAATGGGTCTGTGCGCAAATGGCGTATGCAGGGAAATGTGAATAGAAAGAGTTACAGCCATATTACAACATCAAAAGCCCAGTATATGTGAGACGGGCTTCTGACCACGCTAACTCAAACTGCCACACTCCATTTCAATACTTGTTTAAACTAAAAGTCTGATTATGAATTTGTCATTGGTTTTTAACCTTTTTTCTAGCAAAATTTGATTGCCAACATGAAGTATTAGAATTTAGTCTCATACTGATTAATACTTACCTACCTTTTAGAATGAAAAGGTGTGAATATTCCAGTTATAACACTCCACACACTCCACACTCCAGTTCAGTATTTGTGTCTACCTCTACAGAGTTGTATTCGCACAAAAAATGCTTTTCACTCCAGATTCTCTGCCTATGGTTTGCAGATTCATACAGCCGATAAGCAAAAAAAAGCATAGACAGTGCATTTGTATTGCCTTAAATTCATTGTTTTAAGAATGCATTTCAGTTTTATATTTTTAAATGCACTGTCCAGATCCACACTGAAGTTGTATTACATGTAAACTCGACATATCTCTGATGCGACTGGAGTATTTCTGTTGCCAGTGCTGAGGTTACGCCTGTTGTTTTGTAGTTTGCTGTCCAAACACTAAGGAGTTACCACATTAAAATACATCATCTTCGTGTTTTAATACCAAACAGACTTATCGTAACTGTTTGAATTTTATCATGTGATGCTCCTCTGTTTGTTCAACTTCATTTTTTTGCCTATAATCTATATGGATCTAGCCAAAAATTTGCCTTTTCCACCACAATTAATCTTTTTCTTATTCCTTTATCATGAAATACAGCACAATTACAAGAGCTTCCTCGTTGTATGTGCTGTTTGCACACTGCATTCTATGTGCAGGTTTTTTCTAATGTGTAGAAGATGGTGATGCAAGGTTCTCATTCCTATCCTTTTCATTGAAAAATGGAGATATTTTATTCAAGAGATGATTACAAGTTTGTGATTATACAAATCATTTGTATAGTTCCCTATTCCTGTTAAAACTGAACAATATTGTAATGACTCAATCTACATTAAATACATTTACTGGAGAAAAATAACATGTCCTGATTTTTTTTCACCGTTTGTAGTTAATCCAAGCATTTATTAGAAAAACAAAGGAACAGCAAAAGTGGATCAGCAATAGTTTTTATTTTAAATTCAATACACCACAGTTAGTATGAATAATTTCTTATGTTTGTGTTGATTAATGAAACACACAAGTAAGCGTTATAAAATTCAACAAACTTATAAAAAAATATCTTATCAGTCAGACACAAAAGGAATTTCGAAGTAGATATATTTTCATGCGGATACGTTGAAAAACTTTACTCTCAGCTTTCCAACAGGGGGCGCCATTGATCCCTGATGATCTCCAGTGCAGATGATGGCGCTCACAGCGGCTGCAAAAACACCAAAAACCAGAGGGGAGGAGGGGCTCAAATTAGGACTATGTCAAATAGCAAAACGTTGTGTGTGTGTGTGTTTGTTCGGGGTTTTCTCTGGGTTTAGGTGGGTGCTTCCAGGGTTTATAATTCACCATCTTTGGGACTGAAATGTAATTTGTCACTATAGCCAAATACATATTCAAAGCAACGTCTATTTCAGATTGCTGGATGTGCATTGGTACATTTATATTTCTTTCCTTCCCACTACTGTACCAAGATATTCTCATTTATGTGTACAGTATTATTTCTGGTTGTTTTGTACATGCCTGAATGTCATAACCCCGTTCTAGATAAAAGCAAAAAAAAAATTAAAAAAAAAATGTCAAAACGTGTCGAAGACATCCCAGCCAGGATGGATCCCGGCAGCATATGCCTGTTTAGGGGTGTCAAACTCCTTTTAGTTCAAGGACCAAATTCCGACAGATTTAGTTCGAAGTGGGCGGGGCCAGTATGATAATAACAGAATTAGAAATGAATAATGTCAACTTCAAACTGTCCTTATATGATGAAAATGTTTGCGACTACAAACTGTCCTGTAAAATAATGTGAATAACATCAACAACCTTAAAACTCTTGAAAAAAATATGTGTAACTGGAATATTATACCTCCGTTTAGAATTTATAAAAGTAAATTACAACTTACAGATCACAGTGGATCTACAAATACTCAGAACGTTTAGTAACCGGTAGAATATTGTTAAAATGACACTTACTTCCTTTTAGTCATTTCAGGTTGTTTATATCTGTTCAGATTATTTATGTTTTTGTGAAATAATACTTTGTTTTAGTGTAAATACAGGAAAAGGACATGAAAATATTTACATTTCTGCTGAGAAAATTTTGAAGTTGTGAGTATTTAATGGTTATTTGTTATTTATTTGTTTGTATTTCTTCCAGTCTGTACATGGAATTTGAACTATGATTTTTGTGTATATCTCAGATGTCATTTTTGCATTTCACAAATTCATCCCATGGGCTGGATTGGAACCTTTTGCGGGCCGCAATTGGTTACCTGGCCGCACATTTGCCACCCCTTGTTTAAAGTATCCTGTGTGATGTCAGAGTCAACCCACCCCTTTATTGGCGCAGGTTCCACACAAGCAGCCAAAGAGGCCGTTGATCATCTGAATGGCACACAGCACCAGCTCCAGACAGCTGACAGCCAGCAGAGTGCCGAACAGCCCGATGTTGAACTGCACCACGTCCTTGGGCTCGATGCATTGCCCCCACCATGAACTGTCTGTCAGGTAACTGGGGTCACTGTGCAACAGAGGACGCTCGTAAATACCTGGACCTACATCGTGTTCTCCAGCAATGTTTGTTATTGTGTGTCACCTGTTTTTAAAAGGCGTCTTCCAAAACAGGACCACTTTGCAAAGAGGCCCGTTCTGCAAACCAAGAATCGCCACAATGAAGCTGTAAAGGGCACCGGCCACACCCACCGCAGCAAATGCAATTGATAAGAACATCTGCAAGAGCAAAATAGAGAAGTTAAGACATGCAGCTAATTCTCACTGGATTCATGCGAACACTCCCCTGCTCTGCCCTGCCTTTTTTCCCCCTGACTGTTCTCCTGATAAATGGGCTTTTTATGAGTTTAAGGAGGAACAGGCTCTCAGCTGTCCACTGACATTTCTGGCGTTTCACCCCTTGCATTCCTTAAATTTATTCTGTGTTTGGTTGTCATGGCAACAAGATTTACTTCTGGCGAATCCAGACGTGTTTGGCTGACATTGTTTAGAAACAGTACGTTAACATTTTTAAAGAAAATAACATATATTTAGGACAATAGTGCATATGCTCCCAAATTGTATCCAATTTAATTAATTTCCACTTCAATGTCAGTTTGGATCGAACAGCACAACAACAAAAGTTTATCTTAATGTGGACTCCAGAGGACGTCCAGAGACATGAGACGCACATCTATCCCACTGTGGCATAATTGCTGACACAAGACGTGATGACAGTAAAAAGTAGGTACTATTTAAGCCAACTGGTCAATGTTTAACCCATAAAGACCCAAACAAACACTGTTGACTAAAATTAATCTCCCAATATACAATAACTTCTGTTCCATTAACCCTATCTATCTGTGTAATAATTAGTGTATAATTTTTCATCATTTCACAGTCATCAGATGTGATCCATTGGATCTTCAGAGGCTTCATAGTTACCGTGGAAAGACTGACGTCCTCATCAATATTGATTCACCCGTAGAACCCATTAATAAGTGGCAATGGAGGGAGACGTTTGTTTTATGTTCAATTAATGATATATTTTGCCAAAAAATTCAACATATGTCTCTCTGAAAATCATCCAGTTCAATTATTTATGTGTTTGTGTGTTTTTTTGTCGCTGTACCTCTTGTGTTTTTTGTGCTCTTCTGTTTTTTTTTTTTCTTTTGTTGTTGTATGTGTTTTTGTTTTGTCTGCTATTTTGTAATATATGAATGTAACTAAAATTGTCTAATGAAAAATCTAAATAAAATAATAATTTAAATGGGCACTATTTCTTCACCTTGACTCTGTTTTTTGCTATAGTGACCCCCAACTCCTATCTGAACTTTGATAGACATCTACATGACCAGTGAATTAAATGTTGGAAAATACCTGATTTGTCCTGACAAAGCGCAAAATACTAGGGATAATATCACAAATATTGGTGCATCACTTAAGAAATGATAGATATGGAGAAGATTTCATTTGGGAATTGGCATGGAAATAATATTCCAGTGACTGGAATCTGCGCTGTTCTGACCGACTCACCCCACAGCGATTTCCACAGCACCCCTTCTTTCCGGTCAAATGGATGTAAAGGGCTGGGAGCAACACCTACAGCAAAAAGAGGAGTTATTAGTCATCATTAAAAGTTTTCTTTTTTTACCCTTCGCCACAGAAACAGCGCTCAGTAAAGTACAGAGCATCTAAGGACACAGGGTTGATTCTATTAATTATTTCCACTGCACCAAGACAGCTTTTGGCAGTCAGACACGATTCCAAGACCTCAAACAGAATTTCTAAGCAGTATTTCCACTTAACTCTGCAAGACTGCTTATATGACTACAACAACAACAACAACAACTTACCATTACACCTCCTCCTATAAGTCCTCCCATGTATTTCACCTCCTCAGTAATGTGTCCATCCTTGACATACTTGACATCCCCACCAGGAAAGAACAACACTATGTTACAGATGATAGACAGCACCGCTAATGGGTACAAAGTAACAGCAATGCATCGGGAGCATTTTCCAGTACACATGTTGTCAGCGACGAAAAACTCCGGCCCTGTTGCTGCTTTTCAGTAATTGTTATCTGAGAGACTTCTTGTTTGCAGGAAGACCTTCACCCGAAACTGACCAGAAAAGAGAAATGTATTTGCATTTGCAGCAGAAACTACATTGAGTGATGTAGGGGTGCGGGAGGCGTAACGACAAGCAGATAACATGGGTAAACACAGTCTTGGGATAGGCCACTGGAATAAATGTGACTCATGCCACGGTATCTATGACACACAAAGGCAGCTTGTTCCTTAGATTTGAATCATGTGTAGTAGATGTAGAGGGATGCTCACATTAGTATGAAACAGGAGTTAAATGAGTAGATCCTCAAAATACCCATGCAGATGTAATGTCATAATCTGTACTAAAATCTACACTATACATGTATCGCTGTTTCAACTGACATGTTATATTGCCTCTTCTTGTATAGAGTAGCCTATTTTTATGATGTATTGACTTTGCAGCTGCAGGTTTGCAGGATGATTGGACTTTGGACCTGTGGCAGCGCTCAATGTGGAGCAAGAACAATGTGTCATTGACATTTACTGCTAAATATTGACAAATGAGCATCATGTGATGACAGGATATGCAGCATTGTGTAGTTGAACTTGCAAGATTTTGAGTATTGCTCTGTTAGTAAATTCAAGTTATATGGTAAGCGTCCTTTTTTCTTTTCTTAAAACAGAAATATGTGTCTTGATGTGAAAGGCAGCGTCGTCTAGTTTGTGTGTTTAACATGTGGCCAAAGCAAAACCTAAACAACATGTCACTTTAAACATGACTCAAACACAACTGTAAGCACAAAATGGGTTTGCTGGAAACTTGGTGAATGTTAAAGGTTCCAAGCAAATAATTAAAGACTAGACATGGAATTTGGAGAGAATCAATAACAAAACCTAATCTATGTTTTCAACTCATTCAAACCCAGACATTTAAAGACAAAACATGTTAAATTACGTGTGCCCACTGACGTAAAAATGCTCAAAGGTAGTGAGTGTCAATGTGTTTGTTCTTTCCTGTGGGACTCGAAGAGTAAGTCGGCTGACATGTTGCCATGGTAACAGGTCCAATTGTACATAAAAGCTATCTAATCTGCAGTGTTGTCATTCTCAGTGCCCATCAACTAAGTCATCAGTTAGTTGCTGATTATCTAAGGGTGGTTTTAAGTATTTTTACTGTCAAGGTTGATCTTTTACAATGTAGAAAATGACTAAATAGGACATGCAGCACCTTGTAAAATATTTGACCACAGTAACAGGCAGGCCATCTCCTTTGTAACACTAACTAGCTACTAACTTAGTCTCTCCATTGTTGAATAATTCCAACCTGTTTTATAGATTTCGTTGACAATGAAAATAAAGGTCTAATTTAATCAAGAATTTAGGTAGTTTGTTGATACTGTTCCACACATTTCATAAACAACAGCATAGTTTTTTTTCCCCCTTGTTCATGGGAAGACAAAAAGAAGCATTAAAACATAAAAGAAATTACAGGGAATTACTCAGAATGCCTGTTTTCATATGTCAGAAAACATGGAATACAGTATAGTGGGCTAGGCTCCAGGGAACCTTTGCAGAGTCCCTGGAGCCGAACGGCGATCCTGCAAAGGATGCAGCGGGTTTGGAAGATGAATGAATGAATGAATGTTACCTTTTTTGTTTTTACTGGTTGACAAATATATTATGGTCAGAAAAGACTTCATTTCTGGAACCATGTGTATTGTACAGTACTGTTGTGACTATTAACTGTAAAAAAGGTGGATGTAGAACCATATAGTAACTGTTAGAATAAATGAACAGATATTTTATGGTTCCAAATATGTATTTATTTATTTGCTGATCATTCACCATCCAGTCTTTTTTCTTTCTCTTTTTCTTTCTTGTGCATGTTCTGCGTTACCTATCTATTAATGTCTTAAATTAAGTGATAATTATAGTTGGTTAAATAAACAGAGTTTTGCGTGATTGTGGACTTCCGGACTACAAATATCCCCAACACACCTCGGTCTGCGCTGTAGTTTTTGGGGAACCTTTGGACCCCTCCCACCCTGACCCCTGTTCCTGAGTGAGGACAACGTCTTTGCAAACTCACAGCTGATCCGTGATGGACTCGCCTTCCGTGAAAGACTTCACGGTCACTTATTTAATGCCAGAGAAATGTTTCCAAAATTTGCTGGTGGACTTCCGCTTCCATGGTGAGGCTCGTGGCGGTGCAGTTTGTGCGCGTGTACAGATGTTGAAGTGATGGCGGTGGCAGTGGGGGCTGCTGGGAAAATGTTCTGCTCAAATCCCTCGGATTCACTTCATGTAACCTGTAAAAAGTCGTCTAACCTAATGCTTTCTTGTCCCAGTGCCGTGTCTGAAGTTTGTGCTGAACAAAGTGTGCGGACTGTGGATTCTGTTGGACACATTATTGGGTAAGAACATCACATTCAACAGCCCCCGTCGGCGTTTACTTGGTGTTTATGGTCAGCGTCAAAAAGTGACGTAGACTAGTAGGTTATTGTTCTACTTCCTGCATATGACAGTATCATCTTATATAATTAATCTTATTTGTATACTTGCAAAGTTTTTCATCCATAAAATGATCTGGTTAAAGAAATTGCCCTCCTTTTATGTATTCGAAAGTACAGATCTCCAAATTTATATAAATACTATTGACAAATTAAACCAACTAAATAAAAAAGTATTAAAAACATTACAAATCTTTGAAAAATTCAAACTTACTACCCCATCTTAGTAAACACCTTTTTTTTTCTTCTCTTCCTCTCTTTCCTTTTTCATGTTTGTGTATGCTGTAAATTGTTAAAAAATGCATACTTGAATTGTTGCACGACATGCAAATAAAAATATATAAAGGGGAGAAGGGGAGGGGGAGGGGAGAGGAAAAAAAAAAAGAAAGAAAAACCTAGGACTTTTGGACGACCCCTAGTTAGTATGTGTTTTTTCCCCTTAAATATATGTATTTTTTATGTATTTATTTCTTTTTGTTATCTAGGTTTTGCTCTGTTCGGTGTATCTGCTGTTTACAACTTTGTAAAAACCATTTTCCTTTTCAATTGTATGTTTGTATGTTCAAGTTCTACATAAAGTTCATTAAAAAAAAAAAAAAAAAGGTAAAAAAAAAATAAAATATGATTTTTATTATCGTCAGAGGATTTTTTTTGCATTTACATCACACCGTCTGGATTGGACCCTGTGGCAGGTCGGTTTTGGTCCGCGGGCCAGATGTTTCACGACCCTCGGTGAAACCCATTTCCAGGCCGCCATCCGCTCACGCCTAAGTCAAACAACTGAAAACCGGCGGGGTAGAAACTTTTTTATTGTTGTTGTTCCTGTCTGCTCTGACCTCTGCAGTCCGTGTCACTTCCTTGTTCCGCTCACCTGTTCCACCTGTCGTGTAGGTGCGATCCGGATCCGGCTCTACGGGTGCACCTGCTCCCGTTCCTCCAGTCCCGGGATGACCGAGCAGGAGCTCACAACTTGTGGCCTAACGTGTCCGTCTCTGTCGGACTCGGAAGAGCCGAATATGCCCGGTATTTTAGAAGGGGGTGGTAGAAGGGGAGTGGACTGTGACCGGACGATTTTCACCGTCCTGAGCGGAGTGAAGCGGGTGGAGGAGGAGGCGCGGGGGGGGAGAGGAGGAGGTGGAGGAGGAGGAGGTGGAGGAGGAGGAAGGGCGACCACCTCCGACACGGAGTCCGGGATCTTCTCTCCGGAATGCGAGCTCTGCGTGGAACACGAAGCTGAGCTGGACTGGTTTTGTGGCACCGAGCAGAAACCCATCTGCACCCACTGCGCTTCCGTGGGCTCCTGTCACGGACACAGCGTGACCCCCCTGGCCGCCAGAGCCACCTCCGTCAGAGTGAGTCCAGGTCCCGTGTATGAGTCTCATTCAGGACTTAGAGTCCACTCAAGAGTTGTGCCTTCTTTACAGTGATCATGGCCTTTGGGGAAAGTGGCTTAAACTAGGAAGCAATAGATACACAAGGTATCAGATGTAGATGGTTTTAATAGATTAATGTATGGATGTTTTTTCTCCTATTGGGTTCAGTTAAATATTTGTTTGAAAAAATTGTTCAAATGTGAAACAGTCACATGGCTGAAAATGAGGAAGGTGTCCTTTTATTCAGAACAAACCGCAATAACAACCACAAACAGTATAAGAGCAAAAGGATATAGAAAAATATCTACTGTATATACAAAAATACCTACAACTATACACACACACACACACACATATATATATACTGTATATAAACAAACAAGTCCAGTGGCATCTACAAACTATATGCACTGCAGTCTTCAACACTTTTGGATCCAATTTCATAACAATTAAAGGTTTAACCCAGGGGTGTCAAACATGCGTGTTTGGTTCCAATCCGGCCCATGGGATGAAATTGTGAAATGCAAAAATTTCGCCTAACATATTTGCAAAAATTATAGTTCAGGTTCCACGTACAGACTGGGAAAATATGGTCATAATAGCCTATGGATATTTGCAACTTTAAATTTCTCTCTGCGGAAATATAAATGTTTTCATTTAATTTTTCTGTATTTGCACTGAAATAAAGTGTAAGTTCACAAAGAAATATAAATAACCTGAACAAATATAACCAACCTGAAATCCGTCTGAAGAGAAGTGTAATTTTAGCAATATTCTACCTGTTGCTAAATGTTTTGTGTTTGTACATCCACTGTGATCTTTAAGTTATATTGTACATGTATAAGCGATAAACTGAGCTATAATATTGTTAAAATTACACTTATTTTAATGGACATGTATAAATTATAAACTGAGGGATAATATTGTTCAAATTTGACTTATTTCTCTAAAGAATTTTGGGGTAGTTAATATTATTCATGTTGCTTTAAAGGACAATTTATAGATATAAGCATTTTCATCATAGAAAGAAGATTTGGAGTTGACATTATCGATATGTAATTTTGTAATTATTGGACTGGTTCGGCCCACTTCAGACCATATCGGGCTAAATTTGGCCCCTGAACTAAAATGAGTTTGACACCTCTGGTTTAACCAGTACAACTTTGTGTTGATCCTGGCTTCATGTACTTCATCAGTCGAAGTGTGAAAATGATCATCTCATGCTCCTGAACCACTCTTTCAAATTTTGCGCCTGAGGAATAATAACAATGCCCAGTCTTTATGTTGTCTACCAAACTGATGGTTGTTTCAGAATTGAGAAACTACTCAATGCATCAATTACAGTTAAATAACACGTTGCAGCTGAAACATATCAGTCACTACAGTAATTGTCCTAAGTAAGGTTCTTTCCTTATAGTTATGTCTAGGTGAGGCTTCTTTTTTGGCCTAGCTGTGTAATCTCCATTTTACATCTTTCAGTCCTTGATCATATCTTCAAATGAACACAGATCCAATCTTACAAATGTAGGAAAACACCTTTAATATAGCATGACAGATAAACCACTGTCATTAGAGAAAGACATCTCATATTGATACTGATATTGGCCCATAACAGCAAATATGAGCCAATATAGATGTCTATTATTGACGGATCATGACTCAAAAGACACCAATTACGTCTACCTACACAGTTCTTCTCACTTGAAAAAGTATGGGGCGGGGGGGGTCAATCTAGATTCAACAGCCTCACTGCTTGGCTGTATGTCAGTCCACTGATGAGTCAGCTGATCTGCAGGGTGTTTCTGGGTCTGGCAGGATGTGCTGCCCTCTTCTCAGACAGTGACTGATGAAGACAGACAGACATGTCTCGGAGGCTGATTCCCACGATCCTCCTCCTTGCTGTCGGTACAGCCTAAGAACCATACTAAAAGTCCATAAGCCAGCACACTTCCAACTGTAGATGTTTTTGAAGGAGGTTGGCTCTTCTAAATTTCCTCAGACAATTGGAGTCGCCGCTGGGCTTTTCCAATAGCTGAGGCCCTGTTGGTGCCCAGGTCAGATCGTCTGCCACAGTTTAACCCAGCAACTTCACTTAAAACTATTCACTCTTTCGACCACCTCACCTTCAATGTTAAGGGCTGAATGGATGGGCTGTCCAAACTCACACCTATCCATTCCCCCCCCCCCCCCCCAATGGGCAGCTGCTACACCATGCCAGGCCAGTAATTTAGGGTTCAGTGTCTTGCTCGAGGACACTTCAACATATGGACAGTCAGAGCCAGGAAGGCCAGATTTTGCTCTTTGCAGGTTTTTCACCTCCATCCTGTATGCAGGCTCATCGTTGTTGGTAATAAGAAAATAACAAGTGCCGTTGTGTTGTCAGCTAATAAAATAGTAATTGGAACACCAGGGAGGCAAGAAAGTCACGTGTTAACATTACACCGGGGACTAAGCACAGGTCCCTGGTGGACTCTGGTACTGACAGATATAGTGGATGAACAGTTTATTAAGAGACCCAAAATTTTGTTGCACACTGATGTATTAGGCACAGAAGTAATTTGTTTGGCAAGATTGTATTGATATCCTTTGTAAAGTCAACAAATTGGACCTAAGCTTGTGTGTTTTCCGGTATGTGTTGCCACATACTATGCTACCAGTCAAGAGTAGACACACCTGTTGTTGTTTTTTTTATTTTCATGGCTGTTTACATTGTAGATTCTCACTAACAGCATCAAATCTATGAAAGAACACAGGGAATTATATAGTTAAATAAACCACAAGACATGTTCATATTTCAGATTCTTAAAAATAACCACTGCTTGTCTTCATTACCGCTTTGCACATTCTTGACATTCTTTAGATGAACTTCATGAGGTTGTTACCTGACATGTTTTCCGCCACTTGGCTTGGAGGAGTTCATAATGATGCTGAACACTTGTTGGCCAATGAGAAGGTGTGTTCAAGTCTTTCACTGGTAGTGTGTGTATAACTTTTTAAATTGATATAATATAGCCCTGTAGTTAACAAAAAATGGAGTGAATCAAAAGAAAAAGAATAACAATGAACTCATTTGCCTCCACTTTTTGTTCTTGGGTCGGTATGTTGGTAAAAGTTATATTAGGCAAGCATGGCATTGTGGATTTTAGATCAAGTTGTCATTGTGTGTTGGGGAAAATGGGGGTGATTATGGACAGATGACGGAAGTAGCTGTGGATTGCACTATAAAATAAGAGAGTATTGGTTTTATGGAACATAATTAGATTGTCCATGAGGGTTGATTGAGTGACTGATCATTTTTTTCCTGTCTTTCCCATTAACCAGCATGATCTTCTCGACCACAGTTAAAGCAGTTCAGATGAAGGTTTGCAGCTATTTCAGTGATAAGTTGAGAAATGTGTAACATTTTGCAAACTAGCCCCAATAGTGGCTATTGTTTACTAATTGTCCAATAAGAGCTGAAATACTTTGTATACACTTAGCGCTGATTGATCTTCAAAACTGATTAATCTGTCTCTAATTCTGAGATATGTGACCTATTTCAGTAGCATCTGCATAGTTTTGGATAGATCAGGAAGGGTATATTCATGAATGCTCATGAGTCAAAGTGCATTTCAGTATTTTCAACTACAGGTGGTCCCCGGTTTACGGCTTACTCGACTTACGTTATTTCAACTTTGTGTCGCTCAAGTCTACTTTACGGCGCACGGGTCGTACTTTACGGCGCCCGAGTCTCGTCTGCCATTTTGTGTCCAGCCTCATACTGTTGCTGTATAGCATACAGCGTCTGTGTTTGTGCTCCGTAATTATCGGTATACTCGGCTCTGTCACCCTCCTTTTTCACACCATGGCCCCAAAAAAGAAAGCAAGATCTCCTAGTGATGCTGGTGCAGCCAAGAGGAAAGCCATTACGATGGAAACGAAGCTGGACATCATATAAAGGTCGGAGAAAGGCAAGACACCGACG
>JAPTHA010000007.1:13519438-13548691 GCA_029814585.1 Gymnapogon annona
CACACACACACACACACACACACACACACACACACACACACACACACACACACACACACACACACACACACACATTCTTGTCTGAAGGAGAAATGGACATGCGTGTCCAGAAAAGATGCCAGTTCTTTACTCAAGTGCAAGTACAAGCTTTGAAATCTACTCCAGTTGTAAAATTCTAAAATGTTTCCATATGGTTGTTGGTGGTTGTCTCTGTGCAAAGTTATTCACCATTTTAGTATTTGTTTTGGGATAAAAAATACGTTGGATTAATTAAGATGCAGCAAATGGGCTACATTTAGGGTTTTTGTAAAACTAGAACATTTCTATTTTAACAAAAAGCCTAAATGCAACCCATTTCCTTCCTTGAATACACATAAATTGTTTATGAGTTTCTCCAGTCATGTCTAATTTTGAGTTGTCTTGTCTTTTTTGGTCATATTCTACTACCTTTTTTAAAAGTAAAATATTTTTTGATCAGTTAAAGAGCCAGTGCAGGACAGATGCTGGGAAACTCTACTACAGAATGAGCATCATCCCTACTTATACATATATTAACTCAGTCTTTACCCATAAGTCCTTCTGGTGTCTGTACGTGTTAGGGCCTCATGTGATTTGAGTGGCATCTGGCCTCCGGCAGTCTGTCAAATGGGAGAAATCTCATCCTCGTCTGTTTGCGTCTAGTGTAAAAAGTGGCGAAATTGCGAGTAAAAGCCACTTTCACTGCGGCTGCACCTGTCCCTGACACTGCTCCTTGTTTATTTACTTATTCTGTGACCGTTACTGCGAGCCTCATGCTTCACTACACAAGAAACAGCAGCTGCGTCAATTAGATTGTTGTGAGGTCCAGTAGGAGGAGTCTGTTTTCTGATGAATTAAAGTCATGCATGACCGTAAGACCACAGTTTGTTTCACAGATGTGATTATCACAGGAGGGAGTTTTGTTTTTAGGCGACGAGTTTTGCCTTTATTTTAATTTTGGCGACCAATACATCCAAGTAAAAGAGGTGAAACGTAATTATGATTCAATAGTGAAAAATCTAGTGCAATGATTGACCGCAGCCATTAAAACACACAAGAAATGAATGGACTGGAACAGCAGCAACATGTCAACGCAGCATCAGAGCTTTTCACACACGCGTCTGTAGCTGTGATGCATTTGCAACATGTTGCCAACATGTGGAATTTGTGGGGGCAAACCCAAAATAGACTTCGAGACCTTTCTCATGTCAGATCTTGCGATGTTCAAGGTAACCCCAGACAAGTTATAACCCACCATGGATTAAAGAACACACTCCATCGACACGAAAGAAATCATAAATAATATAAACGCTGCTTTATTTCAGCTGTGGTGTTTCCTAGTTTGGTATGTATGAGGTTTATGGTATTTGAGTTTGTCTAATAATAGCAGACGGGAGGTGGTTATTGCTGTACAACTGTCAGTTTGCTGAATTTAAGACTAAAATCTATTTGTGCCACTTTAACAGATGCTTTTCTGTTTTTGCTATTTTTCTGTTATTTTGAGGGGCAAGAGTCACACTTCCAAACTCAGACAGGTCTTTAATCTGGACTTCATTAAAAAAAAAAACAAACAAAAAAAACTCTGTTGTGCTTTTTTAAATTTATTAATGAGGCTAGACAATGACCCAACTTTTTGTCCTGTATGGACCTCCAGATGGAGAGCATGGGAATGTCTGCGGTGACTGAAAAAGGTCAGCAAAGACCTGTTGAAGCCCCACATTCAGATGAGCGGCCTCTACAGGTGCACATAGTTTTGCAACTTCAACGTCAGTCACAAGCGAGGGTTTTCAACAATGCGTTTCATAAAGAGGTTTGGCTACAATGGAAAGACAAGCGCCACCTTGGGTCGGGCTTTTAGAGAAACGATGTGTGAGAGGGGCACCTCTTGAATTAGTGAGGCAGGGATGTCTTTTGTTCTCTTTGGGCTGAGGTGAGGTCTGTCTCAGACAAGGATTATCCCAGGCTGAGTAGAGAATGCGCCTTCCCGGGGCCCAGTCATGCAGCTCCTGATCTATTGTGGGCGGTAATCAAAGCCTATATATCCATTTGCATATCAGCGCTGATCTCTGTTGTGTGTATGCATGTCTTTGGTTTCTGATTGAAAAGTTCACAGATTGTGCAGCGCGACTGTTCAGATAGGGCCTCCACTAATGACTCACTTCCTGTCAGTGCTTAAATTTTTTGATCATGTTTTTTAAAAAAAAGAAAGAAAGAAGGAAAGTAAAGGTCATGATTCAGATGAGTCAGATTGAGCGTTCTACTTTCTGATCATGCAGCGTCTTAAACCGCCTCGGTAGCAGGATGCGCTCTGGCTCAGGGAGTTCATTGGGCAGAGTTGGCTTCAGGAGGGACGGGGTTTGGGTTTTTGGCCGCTCACAAAGTGCCCAGCATGTCATCTCTGATCTTTGTCGTCCTCTCTGTGTTCCTGCTCCATTCAATCTGTTTGCATGTTTCTGTCAGCGGCGACCGGAGGAGCTGGTGTTCTGCACGTAGTGAACTCATTGACCCCCAGTTCTCGCTGCGAAAACATCTCATTCTGTCACCCTCCCCATCTTTGTTTCGAACCCAGTAACCTCTGCTTAGGTCTTCATGCACAGAAACATGCTAAGTATTAGCCTTGGGGGGGAGGGGGGGGGCATAACCGCATGGTTCAGCGAATATTGAGTGGGAAAATATTAATTTCATGTGTAAATTTTAAATTGGTCCTGTGTCAAACATTTTTTTCCTCTTTAATGATATAATGTGTCTGGCTTTTACTTTTGCAGCTCCAATTATTAAATAAAAAAAAGTCATCATTCATCATCTTCAATATGAACTAGTTCTTAACCTTTTATTCTACACAGTGAAATGATTGTGTTATTTATAAAACACTGCAAAATGCTTTAAAGTGAATCACAACCTGATGATTAAAACTCAGTGAGTGCTTTGCTGAGAGGCTTTTCTAAGATGTGTTCAGACAATATTTCATTTGTTTTTAATATGAGTCTCTTTGTGTATCCCTTTTGAATTCTGTGGTTGGGGACATCTGGCTTCACTAACTGCAGGGAGCTGCTTTAGCGTTCACATGGGTCTAAAGGGAAATTCCAAGCCTGTATGTCTTGTAGCCTTGTAGTTTGGTCTCATTGCACCCTGTCTACACAGCGGCCAGTTGTGTTGTAGGTTAGATTGTGTTGACGGTGTCCGGGCTGAGGAGTACATCTGTGTGTTGTACGAGTCTCTCTTTTGCCCCTAAACCATCTTTGTTTTTCTTCCTGAGTGTTTTACCACAGGAGGCGCCTCTGTGTCCGTTTTAGATCTCAAAACATAGCATTAGAGAAAAAGGAATGAATGAGGCTTTAGGTGTATACATGTCAGCACAAGGACAACTGTGACCACGTCGAAGGAATTAGCTGCATGGTTATGTGCAAAGATATAGAGCCTCAGTTTATCATGCAGAGGTGACAGCATACATAAAGCAGGTAAAAGACTATTTTGAGGAGCTGGCATACTGACCCTCAGATGAGTTGTGTATAGTTTTATTGAGGTAGATTGATGATGGTTAGAATTATTTCAGTGTAATTCTTTGTACTTTTAAATATTTTATTTCGATTTTTCATTTGACTAACATTACACACACATTTATACCCCACAAGACTACACTCCTGACCCACAATAGCAGGGTCGGAGGCAACAGCCAAAACAAAACAGAACAAAGCAAAACAACTTTTTTGTACATTTTAAAAACTTATTTTGAGTGCTGTTTTGTCCATTTAGTCGCTGCTGTGAAGAACAGGAGCTAGGAAATAAAAGTACATATCACAGAAAAGGCTTCCATGAAAGCTGCCATCTCATATTAATATAAAATGCTTCTTTAATTGGCATAAACAAAATATGGGATTGATTGTAAAGCTCTAACAATAAGACTGTTAAAGACTATTCATTGGAAATGTCATTTATACATTCACATTTAATGATTCCCAAGTAACTGTACCCATGTGTTTGACTGATTTTGTGTCTCTGGTGCTCAGATTAAGTTTGTGTTTTTTGTTTTGTTTTGTTTTGTTTTATTTTTGTGCAGGTGATCACCAACTCCATTCCTCTGTGAACAGTTGCACAGTGTTATTGCAGAGCAGGAGCAGAAATATACAATATGCAACATTCTCAATCTGACAGGTTTTATGTAATCAGCATATTTCTCTGAATTAGACTTTTCTTTCCCAAACACGACATTTTATACACACTGGATACACTGACGTTATTGTGGTTTCATGAAAATTCTTTGGATCTGTGTACAGTACATACATAAAATTAACCTAATACGTGCATTCAGGTACAGGTTGCAGCACGAAAACCCTGTTTGTGTTTAAATGAGGAAAAGACAAAGATCCTTTATGGTAAAGATGGATACTCCATAGAAAACCTGGTCAGAACAAGAAAAACACCTAGAGTTAAATATTATGAAAGACGATATGAAGATTTATAGACATGAGCAAATATCGAAAGGTGCAAGTTTTTCCTCAAGCTATTTGAAGAATGAAAGAGGGCGGTTTAGTTCAGGCAGAAAAAACATTTGATTTATATGAATGTAAATAGACTGTCTGAAATACTGCCTTTTGTTAAATTATGGGAAAAAATGTGCGTGATAGAAATCAGCCAAACTGCTGTTATCATGGAGGTAATGAAAGTGAAAGGCTGACTTTTTTTTTAAGGTAACTTTCAATGTCAGGACACATAACTCCACGTTTAAACCATCAGACATACTGTTTATCAGTCTTACATACTTTAAACAGAGGTGCTATATAAATATATACATATCAGACTCAGAGACAGCTCTTGGAACACGTAAACCTTGGCATTCAACAAAAAAGAACACAGTATGACCCATGGAAAACACTTTGGAAGGTGATTTTTAAGGTGATTTTCCATTTAATTTTTCTCACTGGTCGTTTAAGTCAAGATGGGATAAACCTAAACCAGGGGTGTCAAACTCATTTCACTATAGGGCCACATTCAGGTAAATTTAATCTGAAGTGGGCCAAACCAGTATAATACCATAAAAATATAGAAATGTCAACTCTGAACGTTTACAAATCTATGTTTTAGAGTGAAAAAAGTAAAATTACATGACGAAAACATTTACATCTAAAACGCAAAGTGAATAAACATGAACAAACTGAAACATAAGTGTAATGTTAGCAATATTGCGCTTCAATTGATCATTTACTGGCAGGTCACATCTTGTAACAGGCAGTTAAAAGTGCACTTCTCTTCAGTCATTTCAGGTTGTTCATATTTGCTCAGGCTATTCACTATTTTTTTTTCTGCAAAATTCTACTTTGTTTCACTGTAAATAGATGTAAACATTCGGATTTGTGAGTATTTATATGTCATTGTGGTATTTTACTGGTCTGACCCACCTGCCATTGAATTGGTCTGAATGTGGAACCTAAATTAAAATTATTGTTAATATCTTCAGGGTAATTTTAACATTTCACAAATTCATCTCAAGGGCCAAACTGGACCCTTTGGGGGGCCGGATTTGGCCCCCGGGCCGCATGTTTGACACCTGTGACCTAAACAGTAATGGCGTGTGCTGTAATCCTCGTGCACTTATCCTGTTTCTGTCATATTCAGTGATAATACTCAAGTAATATTGATTCTGCCTATACTTTAATACTTTGTTCTTGGGGCTGTTTGCTTCCGATAACAAAAGTTGATGTGATTTGGATAATATGATAGAAGCCGTGCTCAGTTTACACCATTGGCTTGATATCAGGGACCCCAAACATTTGTTTAGTGTTAATGACACCACGTGTTCCATCCAGGCCTTCATTCTCCCAGTGTTAAACTGTGTTAGTGTCTGTCGAGCACAAGGAGGGGTTGGAAAAGGTTCTGTAGACAAAATATTATTCGAGGAGGATATGGACATGTGCATACATCCTGTTCATCTGTTGCCGTCACGCTCCCCCTCCGTATGAAAAATGACCAACCTTTCCGCTGCAATCGAAGATATTTACCTTCTGAAGAGAGACAGTGGTTACCACTTTCCCTTCACACTTCATGCTCTAAATATTCGAAAGAAAAGTGATTCAAGGGTTTAAACCAGAGTCATCACACTCAATTTAGTTCAGGGGCCAAATTCAACCAGATTTGGTGTGAAGTGGGCGGGGCCAGTGAAATAATAACAGAATTACACAACAATAATGTCAACTCCAAACTCTGCTTGTATGATGAAAATGTCTACATCTTCAAACTGTCCTTTAAATCATTGTGAATAACATTAACAACCTCAAAAGTCTTAAGAACATATTTTACAATATAACACCTCAGTTTATAATTTCTACATGTTCATTACAACTTACAGATCACAGTGGATCTACAAATACACAAAACATTTAGTAATAGGTGGAGTATTGATAAAATGACAGATAGTTCAGGTTGTTTATATTTGTTCCGGTTTATTTTTTTTGTGACATGATACTTTGTTGGGCGGCTCAAATGGTAGAACAGGTTGTCTGGTAACCGAAGGGTTGGCAGTTCAATTCCCACTCTCTCCTGATCATGTGCCATTGTGTCCTTGGGCAAGACACTTCACTCACCATGCCCATCCCTGTATGAATGCTGGGCTAGTCTCCAGTGGCGACCGTGCAAAAGAACCTGCAGGTTTGGAAGATGAATGATACTTTGTTTTCAGGGTAAATAAAGGAAAATGACATGAAAGTATTTACATCCCCAGAGAGAAAACAATTGAAGTTATATTTGTATGTTATTATGATAATATTTTTCCCAGTATGTACATGGCACCTGAACTATAATTTTTTGTAAATATCTTTCGAGTAATTTTTGTATTTCACCCTTCAATTTTTGTATTTGTACCCTTGATTTAAACCAATACTTTTACACGCTATAAGAGCTTTAATACACTACATTTTTCAGATAACTTATAAATAATCTCTATTTTATTTTCAGAACTCCATCAGACACAACCTGTCCCTGCACAGCCGCTTTGTGCGAATACAGAATGAAGGAACGGGCAAAAGTTCATGGTGGATGTTGAACCCGGAGGGCGGTAAGAACGGAAAGTCACCGCGACGTAGAGCTGCGTCCATGGACAACAACAGCAAGTTCACCAAGAGCAGAGGAAGAGCATCAAAGAAGAAGGTACAGCACCCACAGATATTGATAGAGATGATGAAGGATTGATTTGACATTCGAGTGGACTGAGCCCAGAAACCTCTCCATCAATATGACCCGGTGTTAAAGCCAGTACTATGAGCCCAATGACACAGTAAAAGAAAATGAGGAAATAATGTTAACCATAGAAAAATGAAGACAGTCCCCGAATTCTCCTTTTCTTTTTTTTTTTTAGAATTATTTTTTCATTTAACAATATAACAGTTACATTCATACACTACAAGTCGACATTTCCAACCCACAATGACAGGATGAGAGACAACACACAAAACACAAAAACAAGCAAAACTAAGTAAAACAAAAGTAAAACAAAAAAATGCCAAATAAATACATGAGCCGCATGGGTCACAGAGAGACATATGTCTCTGAATTCTCATTGCCTTTTTTTTCATTATTATTTTATTTAACATTTGTCACTAGACAATATTACAATTACTTTCATACATTACAAGATGACATTCACAACCCACAATGACAGGATCAGAGACAACAGACAAAACACAAAAAAACAAAGCCAAAAAAACATATATAAGTGAACCGCATGACTCACAGAGAGACATACAGTATATCTCTGAAGTGTCATTTTCAAATTATATTTTTACTTACCAGACCTACACTTACCACTTTCACATTTAGTATTTCAACAGTGTTTTTTAATCTATACTGCGGGTCAACAGCGATTCCAGATTTACGCCACAATTTTGCTTTTCCTTGACATAAACTCTCTGTGATCACTGATGCCTCTCTTCATTTAAGGTAAAATACACCACACCATTCACTGAGGTTAGAAAAACAGTCATTACTTTATGATGTTCAGCCACATCGTGCCAAACTCAGAGCGGAGTATTATTCCGAGCTAAAGACGCCATGTGACGCCGCTGCTAATTGTTAAGTCAACAGTACCGGGCTCCAGATTCATCTCCACTCTGCAGACGTTTCATTAGACTGTCTACATTTTTTTATAGTAGTGTTTTGTGTTTTTCCGTGCTCAGACATCTCTACAGGAAGGGGTTGAGGTTGGAGCCGGCAGCCCCGGATCCCAGTACTCCAACTGGCTGGGTAGCCCCAACTCCCACAGCAACGAGGACTTTGAAGCCTGGGGCACCTTCAGGACCCGGACCAGCTCTGACGCCAGCACTCTGAGCGGCCGTCATTCACCTTTCCCCTCTGAGCAGGACGACGGGGCGGAGTCAGAAGTCCACATGGTGTATCCCTCGGGGCAGGGGGCCAAGATGACCCCTGCCCTGCCCAGCCTGTCAGAGGTGTCTGGGTCCATGGGCCGACACGGCTCAGAGAATGTCATGGAGAACCTGCTGGACAACCTGAATCTGCTGTCACCTAACAACCCCCAGCTGGGCTCCGAGTCCTCGCATTCGTCAAATGCCCCCCTGCTTCAGAATAACCCCTACACTTCCCCCAGCTTGCCCCCGCATCATCAGCAGGACTACCGCAAGTGCATGTACAAGCAGGTGAGAATGAACTCGTTGTCCCCAGTCCCCATGCAGACGCTTCCAGAGAACAAGGCCGGCTTTGGAGCTTACGAGAACCATTATAACTGCCCCCCCGGCCTCCTCAAAGAGCTGCTGACCTCTGACGCAGATGCCAGCAGGGACATGATGCCCTCCAGGGACTCAATGGTGCCTCAGGTTGGGAGGGGGGGCCGTTTAATGCCCACATACAGCAGCCAGAGCCATGTTGGGGGGGGGCGTGCCGAAGTAAAAATTCTGAATCCTAGTCAAACTCACCCAATTCCTCATGTAAGTCCACAGACTATACATAGCCTGGGTCCTTTAACCTCACAAGACTTGAATAGCTGTAACATGATCCCCCTGACGAGTCTGAGCAGCATGTCAGGGGCCTCTCCTCGAATGACCACCCTGAGGACGTGCATGCAGCTGCCTCACGGACACCCAGCGCTCGCTAACGATGTCGCGACGGCCCATAGCAACGGATACAGGGAGCTGAATGCGGTCCATGCACGAGGTCATCCTCTGGAGCGGCTACCCAGCGACCTGGACAACATGTCCATCGAGAGGTTCGAGTGTGACATGGAGTCGGTGCTTCACGACACACTCATGGACGGAGGAGCGCTCGATTTCAACTTTGACCCCGCAGGAGGCCCTCAGGGATTTTCCCCCAGGGTGAAAACCACCTCGCATAGCTGGGTGTCGGGCTAGGACGCGCTGATCCTCAGATTATTGTTCCAACAGTTAACATATGTCATGAAGGAGAGAGGAAGACACACAGTCCTGCAGGACGTCCAGAATATAACCCAATCTGAATGTTATGCCTTGGAATTATTTTGACCACATGTGAATCAATGCTAGTTAAACAAAATGACAGGAAAACACAAGTGTCCACAGAAACCCACAAGCAAACAATGTCCTTTAACGTTGTGTAATTCAGTCACATGCTCCGTCTCGCTGCCTTGAAAATCTCTATAGTTTTTATTTGATTCTACAGACAAGCATTGTGATCCTTCTTGGCAAAGGCAGGAAATACAGAATACATTAATCAATATTTATTAGGTTTTCAGCATTTCCGTATTCTAGAACAGAAAAGGCCTTCCTTCATGTTTTTTTTTTGTTTGGTTTGGTTTTGTTTTTTCTCTTTGTTCTTTTTGGGGGGTGGGTGGAGTGGCAGAGGATATTGTAACTTGTATAGATGTTAAGGGCTTTTTGAGGCACATGACTGATTTGTGACATTGGATGATATACATGAATGTTAATTGTATTGAAATGAACATATTTCCATATCTTTAATTGCAGGCCCAGGTGCATTTTCATTAATTGACATTGAAGAGACATCACAGTTTACACACAAAGATTCAGATACTGAAATAAGGCACCACCTGCGTGGTATGTTTACAATTTCATGTTTAAGAACCGGAAATATATACTGTATATGCATCTTGCAGATTTATGGTCAATCAAAATGCAACAACTGCTCAAAATATGGAACCCTGAGGCAATCTAACATGTCGGTCCAACGTACCCATCGCATTTCATAAGACTGAACAATAGAAAAGACGTCTTAGAGGAAACCTGACGGACTGTGCAGTACACTGACAAATCAATAATTCACACATACATCAGGAATAATCACATACTTAGTTGGAGTTTACTACATTCGGCCGAAGCCCCACTCCTGGTTGTGCTCCATGGGACATAACTTCAGCTAAAAAAAAAAAAAAACCTCAGTAAATAGTGAAAGATGGGTAATTTTGGGATCCCATTCACACAAGGCAGTTGAAGTCTATTGTGAAAGTATCAGACAGCAGAAACACGTTAATACAACCACTACTCGGCCGAAAGTTGCAAAGATAACATGGTCATAACTGTGTCTCCACAGCTTCAATATAATAAGACTTGTGTTGGTAAAACACATCAACTTCATGACTGTGTAGTTGTTGTGGACGTGCATCACTGAGATATTTCTACACAAAGCCGTCTTTTTCTCCTCTGTCTTTACACCAGATTGTGACTTTTTCAGCACAGTAAAATTTGAGAGACATTGTATGAGTAAAATCTAAAAGTCATTTGTGTTTCCATCAGGACCTGTGTACTCTATATCCTCTGCCACGAATGCTATGAATTTGAAAGAAAAACACACAACAGATGATCAGTCAGTGTAATACTTGCTACTGTATGTATCCAGACATTTCATTCCAATGGACCAAATCTCAGCTGAATGATGTTTGTACATATATAAAAATGTTGGTTTTCAGGGTCACAGTGGAGCGCAATTAACTTATTGTGCAGAAATGACTGCCATTGGTTAATTTTTCTTGCAAAACTGAAAATCTTCAATCATTTTATCACGAGGCTTGAATGTAACAAGACAGACGTGTCGGTACAGTACTGTCAGTAGCACTCCCATGATGTATATCAGCCATAGATGCTTAGTTATAGGTGTCACCCTGAGACACACTCTGTGATCATTCACTGTACTGTGCTATATTTATTTATGCTCTCTGTAATTATGAACATCTGCTTCCTGAGTGTGTACATTTAATGTGTATATATGCCGTGTGTGGTTTATTATATGCTATTATGAGTTGCGTGATATTCTTATGCCGTAACCTATTTAACATGCAAACTGATATTGAAAGATATTGTTAGAGGTGTCACCTTCTAAAAACAGCTTCAAGTCACATATGAAGCGGTTTTATTTCGTCATTATGCAAAGAGATTTAATGCCAGACAGACTAGGTGAAGAAGTTAAATAATAATAAAAATACATGGATATGATCTATACATAACTGCAGTTGTCATGCACCAAAGATTTTTGTACTTTACCAAACAAATTTTAGTTCCATTTGGAAAAACTGTTGTGCTTATATAATCTCATCAAGGTGTGAGTATTGTTTTTTTCATTACCGGTATATTTTTTTGTATATGAAGGCTTCTGTTGACTTGGCTTAAACAGATGTATTATACTGCTATGACTTTCTTCTACATTGTTGTTTACATAGCTCAGTCCAAACTATATCTATAAATATATGAAACCACATACCTCAAAATATTTTACCTCTCAAGTGCTGAAAGGATTTTTCCTGCCATGTGTCGCATATACGGCTTCACCTTCATGATAGTAATACCTATTTGCTTTTTTTTGTATTCGATTTATGCTGAAATCAGTTGGTTTTATTCAGCATTATAGGTCTCACCTCCTATTTTTAAGGTTTTCTTGTGCTTGAGGACAATAGCTATTAGTTTATAGCAATTATGTTGTGACATTGTAAACATTTTCAGATTAAAAATTAATTTGTGTGAAATTTACAAATCTGCATTGTTCTTATTTTCAGGGAGCTCAGGGTAAGGCAAAATTACATAAATTTCTATCTTGGTGTGAGAATTTAATTTCTTTATCATGACTGGCAATGATAATAATAAGGATTTGACACTGAATGCTTTTCTGGTGTCAGATTTCTGCCTGTACTGACACTGTTTCATCCTGTTAATGTTAAGGTCTTTTATGTAGTTTTGGCCTCATCTTCTCTTTCACGTTGTTTTCATCCCATTTCTGATTCTACACCATTTTGATCTTATTACATCTCATGTCATTTCCTCTTTAGCCCGTGTGATTTTGTATTATGTTATATTTTGTATAATCTATGTGTTATTGTTCCATATATTCAGGTTGAGATTACAGTGTACATTAATGTAGAGCAAAGGAAAAATAATAGATCATTGATTTTAAATGGATAAGAGTGGATTAGGGTTGTTACTAGAGTAATTCGAGTACAAAAATCCTCAAATGATTATTTTTTTCCCTCGAATGTTCTTTTAATTGTTCATTTCTTTTACTAGTCACTTGCGTTCCGCCCCGGATTCATGTTCAACGCAGACTGTAAACAGTGACACACCAGTCAAAGAGCATAGTATACTATGGACCATCCGCAAAAAAGCCAGATGACTAAAATATGACATAATTTCAAACTAAAAAGATAAACAAAGAATCTTGTACAATGTATGTATGTATGTATGCATGTGTAATGTATGTACAGTGTGTAAGTACAGATCCGAAGTCAGAACAAGGTAAATACCCGTCTCCCACTCAACAGTAGTTGAACATTAGTTGATCGAACATGCTAGACAGAAACAGTGCATCGCCGGTGTACATACTGTTCCTTTGGAAACTGAAAAGTTGAACGGTACAGGACGTTTGTCTAAGGCGGTATTTCCCCCGGCGCCGGTTAGAACGTCGCTATACATTTGAACGCATGTGTTGTAGTCTATAAAAATTTGTCTTGATTAATCGCTGAACTAACTGAATTTTAAAAATAATCGATAGCTGCAGCCCCAGACTGAATAAAATAGAATAACATTTATTGCTATGTGCACTGGTTCATCAAAAACAAATTAAAACGGGTACATTGGAATTCTTTTGCATGACTGATTGATTTTCCTTTTTTTAAAATGTAAAAACAAAAAGATATTGATTAATGGAGGGAGTAAATGCAGAGAGTTTCTAAAGAAAAGTGAATACTTCATTGAAGTTTGAAAACTTCATTAATTAATGTAATTAGAGTAATTATTTCTTACTTAAAATATTCATCTTATTTGGAATTAAATTAAACCAACCATTAAACCTTTGTTTTAGAAGACGTGTCCTGATTGTGCCAACGGTGGTGGAGAAAATTAAGAGAATTAAATAAATAACAATGATTTACTGAAAACCAGCATGCATTGGAAACTTCAAAAACTTTTCTAAATATTTATAAGTTTGCGTGTTTTTGCAGTAAAAGGAACCTGCTGATTCATGCGTCTGTTACGCAGGACTTAGTCATGGGAAGTGTGACGCATGAGCACAGCACACCTCGACTACCTACAAATAGTTTCCACATTATCAGCCTGTTTTTTTTTATCTTAACATGATTTTTGATGACCACCATTTTTGAAATTATTATTATTATTCTGTTCTGCCGTGAGTCATTCAGTCTCAGTAGTTTCTTCAAAGTGGCACGAATTGCTGTTCCAGCAGTAAAAAAATTAAACATTTATATCTAGTTAATATGCAAAAACCTATTTCCTATTTTTCTCTGAGGAACATCAATATTAGACATTTCAATCATTTCCTCATTTGTTTGTTGATGTATTTCATATCATAATTGACCTTCGTCCCCATTTCTGCTTCTACGGAACTCGACCTTTCTCTGAAGAATGGAATAGAATTGTCACCGTGTGTCATCCATAAAAAAAAAAAATTGCATTTCTCTTCTATAAAACTCCAAGGTTTTGAGTCCTAACGTTTAATTCTCAAGTGAGTCTTAAAGTTCTGCGGTGAAATGAAGTTTAAATGAAATCAGTGTTAATAGAGGAGACTTCACATCCTGATGATTGTGACTGAAAGCCTTTAATTACATAACTTGATGTAGTTTGGTTAAAATGTTATATTATTTGTTGTGTTTTTATCTTTACTTTTATTAATTAGTGCGTAATCATATATTCATTCATTCATTCATATTCCAAACCCACTTTATCCTTTGCAGGGTTGCGGGGGTCACTGGAGCCTATCCCAGATAAAGGCGTGAAGCACTTTGGGCTACAATTCTTGTATGAAAAGTGCTAATACAAATAAAGTTGTATTATTATTATTATTATTAACCCTCCCCCCTCTACTAGAGTACATGTTAATACAACAGCATGTTCACTTTTCCAACAGTTTCCCCGTTAAAAGTTGTAGGAATTGGATGAACAGATGTTTTTTCAACGATTATTTGTACTTACCTTCGTTAACATCCTTCCTATGTCTTTTTTTTGCATATTTCCAAATTAGAAAGTAAAACTTCACCATTAGTCAAACAGCGCGAGCCTTTGAGCAGCAGGGAGGCGGTCCGCCACATTATACCACCTCTCGGGCCTGACTGGTCAGTGAAGTGCACTGGACCGGCTGAGTGGGGTCAAAGGGACGCCTGCTGTCGCTTAATTGTTCGAGTGAGGCACGTTTTGTCAGCCTCATTAGTCCCAGACATTTAAAGTAGAGTCCACCAAAAACTGACGAGAGCAGTTTGATGAGGGACATTTTTTAGACAATGTGTCATGATGACAAAACATCATGCGCCAAGAGAAAAACGATCAAGATCTATTTTTCCATTCTTCAAAACGAGGCCAAAGACAAAATCTGTTTAATGTATTTACAGAATTGGATTGTTTGAATTTGTTTGTACAATCATCGACTGTCTGAACCCCTGTAATGAACCCCTGTTGACAATAGTCCCTGGCCTGTATCTCTGACCCTGTTGACCAGCAGGCCCCGCCCCCCCCACACACACCAGTATCACTATCCCCTTACCTCATCTGTGCTATGTGCCCCCGTGACTCCGTTCTGACCCCCAAACATATAAATCAACATTGCTGTCTAAATTTGACGCCTACTAGGAACTTGAAGATGAAGGTCAAGGACGACACCCGAAGAACTCGTCCAAGACCTTTGGAAGCTGAACCTAAATACCAAACATGAAGGATTTGATGAAAAGTAATAGTGTTGACAGTGATGGACAGATGCACATTCAAATGTTACAAAGTCCAATAATACCCTAAAAAAATCACTGAAACTGACAGTATGGAATCTCAGCTCATATTCATGTTATGTTATGATTTGTGACATATAATGTAGCCACGAGGGGCCATGAGGGGCCACAAGGGGGCACAAACACAAGCCAGTGTCTTCTTGTGTCTTTTTGTGTCGGTCCCAAGCCTGGATAAATACAGAGGGTTGTGTCAGGAAGGGCATCTGAAGGAAGACCAAAGAGGAGGTTAATGGACGTAGTGAAAGAGTATATGAAGGTAGTTGGTGTGAGAGGAGAGGATACAAAGGACAGGGTTAGATGGAGGACAGTGATTGGCTGTGGCGACCCCTGAAGGGAAAAGCCGTAAGAAGAAGAAGAAGTTATGATTTGTGACATGCATAAGACAAACAAACAAACTCTTAAGTATTCAGCATTAAGCTCAGTAAGTGATTTTCTGCAGTAATTTATACTGATCCTCACGCAAAACATTGAAGAAGTAAAAAAAATGTACGTTTTTGACATCCGCCTAAAGTGAATTGAAAACTGAAATAAAGACTTTTTTATTTTTGTACTTGATCATGTTGGATGTTGATGTGCAGCGTTACACAGTCCAACTGATCCTCTGTGTTTGTTCTTCAGACGTTATCTCATGAGACAGATGTGGTCTGAAAGTGTCCTGCTGTGCCTCCACTCCTGCTTTATTCACATAATTGACTGATAGTAAAAGCAGCGCAGCCTCCATTAACATCTGCATGGCCCAAAAGATGAATGTTTGTTTAATGCACCTCAGAGTTGACGATGATTATTCCTGCCAGGCCTCGTATAAATCAGGTGGACTTGTGTGTATCCCGAGATGACTGTGGCCTGGAGAGACTGCTCGGTGCGTTAGGGCCGGACTAATTTAACTGTGTGGCCCGGGCACAACGCCAGGAAATTAGAGGGTTAGAGACACTGGAGCGCTGCTAATATTAAATACAGTATGTACATCCACAACCAGTATTAAGGGCTCTGATACACCCACAGCAGGACGCCAGGATTAAAAAAAAAAAAAGTTATTTTGTTGATGAAATTAACTTGGCAATAATCTGCCCATTAAAAATATTATCCAATGTAATCATGAAAATGCTATAAACATGTAATAAGTACACAAATAAAGTTATAATAATATTACACAATGCTTTCAAATTAATTTATTTGGCCAAAATATTGACGTTTTGACACACATTTAGTCCTTCATCCTTGGATTTGAGAAACTTAAGTTCACGAAAGGTCAAGGTGTTTGTATAGCTGAGAGTTTGACCCAAATATCTAGAAGCCAAAATACATACCAGGCACCAATCATAAATATACACATAGATGCTGAGCCTTGGTTCTATTTTCCAGTGATGCACTAAATGACAACAAATGGATCAGTATCAATATAAAATAGTCCAGGTCAATACCTGGTTGATAGTCATACTTCTTAAAGCCCCCCCTTTCCCTCCCACCCCACCACACCTTACCCTACCAACAAGACTATCAGTAAGGCTCACCTCACCTTAGATCTGCCCTTTTGTCCAAATATGGTCACTTCTGCCTCCAGACTATCCAAAATGAAGTGTCGAAATTGAAAAAGGCCACAACACAAGTACTTCCTAAATCCGGACATTTACATATGTTAAAGCATAGTTGTATTTTTAATCATATGGTGATTTTCTGACTATTTATGGGCTTTTTGAGTGGTGTAAATGACCTTTTTATTGTTACCTACAATAATATGACTTCTAACTGTTGCAGTTGATTTATTTGAATACAAACTGCAATAAAAGCTCATAGTCTACCTGGGCATCAATAGGCAAAGGAAGCTGTACACTTTTATTATCTCAAAGGGACATTTTGTCAGTGTAAACTGAGATGAAGTAAGGCTGTTTTTTTTAAAGACAGGAAGCTAAGAATGTTATTTTTATTAGTTCTTTTGTACTTAAAACCTCAGTCATATCCATGCAGACAGCGTTTCCTCTGGTTTCTGTTCTCACAGGAAGTGACATCAGGGAAAGGCGCTTTTATACCCAACACTGTTTTCTTTACGTACAAAGACAAACTTACAAGTGCTCAAAACTATCATGCACTGCTATGATCCTTCTAACACCTTTTAACCCCACTCGTGTGAAGAATCATGGAGAGAAAATCATGAAATGTGACAATAAAAGTGCCTTGACATAGTTATAAGTGATGGTTGATCAGCGAGGTGTTTATTCTCACGCGTTGTCACTGTCTTTTACACTCCTTTGATAGTATCCCTCACTTCTTTGAGATCAGTAAGGATTTGTACCATAGACCCTTCAGGTCTCTCCATGAAATCCTGAAGTTCTCTGATGGTTTACTGCCCCACAGACTCCAGGTTCTCTCCATGCTCTACCTTAAACACCTGTGACTCATGCTGGGGTCGTGCCATAGGGTTTATGATGCAGTATAATACCGTAGGAATACGATTGGCCTTTAATGTCTCACGCAAGGGGAAATTTCTTTGTTGTAGCGGCAATAAAAACAAACATACATATATCCATACATATATATACATACACGCAAACATAGACCACAGCAATAAACAAACACATAGAATAAAAAATGCCATACATAAATATGCAAAAATCGACAAATAAAAAAAAATCTACACTTACAAATATATATACGTCTACATATATACACCCAACATGTCATAAATACACATATATACATGTAGTAAACATCTAATAAGTACACAAACACACACACACATATATGTATGGAATATATATAGTAATATAGGAATATCTAACACCCAACTTGCAATAAACATACATACATATTTACATACAGAAATATTACGAACCAAACCAATAGACATACATACAGGCAGACATAACAAACACACGTAGCTCATAGGAAAAGTTAGAGAGATTGGTTTTGGGCATGTCTGGTCAGTCTGTCACCATGGCAACCACTCGCTATTGTAATTTTTCAGCCCAAGGTGCATTTTCAGTCATATTATGTCTCTAGCAATTGAAGCACTTTCCAGCGTGTATGTGTTATAACAGTAAAGTAGTTCACAACCCACCACCACAGTGTGACGATGTTGGTGTAAAAACAGACATTTATTAGTCAGTGAGTCAGTTATTATAGCTGGAAAACACTGGAATTACAATATTAAGGATTTTTCAGTCTTCAGTACAATAATTAAAAGCCTTCAACTTGTGATTGCTTTTGTGAAAGCCAAAGAGTACCCTCTGCAGGACAAAATCTGGAAGTACCGCCACCAAACTGACAAATACACCAACTTAATGTTTTAGTCACACCTAGTGTAAAAACAATATGTATGTAAAGAATGTAAAATCAAGATAAATTGACCATAAATCAGTCGTAGTTTTGTTGAGGGCAATGGAATCTTTCCCAGCAACAAAACTGCAAAACTTAACAACTCTACTAACAGAAGTTGACTATAGTATTCATACACCTGTTCACGGGCGAGTGTTTGATGGTTTTCATGGTGTCATAGTCAGTATATCATCAGTCTTCTGATCCAGCAATGTGTGTATCTCTCTACTGTGTCTGTTGTGTTATAAATTTGTTGTTAATATTGTTTCTTTTTCACTGACAAAACACGCAGGAGGCATTTGTTGTGCATAACTTTTATTTGTACCTATAGTTTTGCTATAGCATTTATTTATTACACCTTTATTTGAAGAAAAAAATAACCAAAAAAAGGATTTCAATTGAAAAATATAGACATATCTTTATTACAAGTACTACTGTGCAAATAATACTGTGCAAAGGCCAAGTAAAGCAAAATAAAATGAAATTACAAGAGACAGTGCTGAAAAATAATCATCATGAACGTCATGTATTATTCATACAGTGTGAAAAGTGCATTGTAAGCAATTAAGACGGAAGCAAAGCTATTCTCCTGTATGACTTAATGTGTACATCGTGCAAACTAGTGCAAGAGGAAATCTAACTAATCGCTAGTGAATTTCAGTCTTTTCTGTGTAAATGTATTATTCTAATGTCACCTCAGGTTTTTTAACACACACACTCTCAGTCTTTCTGCCGGCGCTGAACTGCATAGCATGTGATTGGCTCTTTTAGCTGCAGTATCATGGTCAAAACAAGGCGGCGGGGCTCATCCCTCTGCCTCATCAATGTCACTCAACAAACATGGGAAGATAACAACAGTTGCACTTCTCCATTTTGTAGGCTGCGGTGCAAAAAAAAAAAAACATCATCAAAACAACAAGAGGAAATCATGTTCTGTTTATACATGACACTGGTGTGTGATTCCCAGAACAGTCATCACAGCTGTGTGAAATGTGAATTTAGCATTCTGGTTTAAGATAAGGTAAGGTAAAGTAAGCTAAGGTAAGGTAAGATAGATAAGATAAGATATTCCTTTATTTGTCCCACTCGGGGAAATTCCAGGTTTACAGCAGTACAAGAAAAAAACATTTAACTTAAAAGAGTATATTGCCTGTCTGAGGGAACCAAAGATGAAAACTCTGCATTCTGTGACAGAGATTTCTTATTGGGGCTCCTGTATTACAGCATGAGGAACCCACACCAGTGTTACGTTCACACATTATTGAATATTTCTGAAATGAGGGAGCTCAGAAGGCAGTGTTTGAGCAGTTATCGTCACGATTATTCCGAAGCAATAGCATCCACCTGAATACCTGTCTTTATAAGCTACAATACATGTTGTGATTTGAGCTAGTGAGACTCAACATAAATCAAATTCGACACAACTGGGACATGACGGCGACAATGATTCCACTTTCAATAAAGTCGGTGCGTAACAAACCCATTTAAGGGTTGAATGATAGGAGATCTTTGCCCCTTGGGAGGAGACGAGCATCATTTAGCAAACGGCATCAACAAGATGCAGTATAAATATAGAAGAAGCACCAGTTTGTTTAGGAAAAAGAAGGTCACAAAAGTTAACAAAAAAATTATTAATTTATTGTTTCCAGATTGTATATTTGGTTTGGGCCAATCTGGAACAACTTTGACTTATTCTTGCAGGATGGAGAATCAGCACTTCTTATAATTGCATGGTTACACTTTTATTCAGTGGCATCACAATTTATTTCTCTTTCCTTGCTAGCACTTAGAGACAGCATCATTGAGGGTACATGGGTAAGGATGAGACTGATGGATTAAAGTTGGTCAGTTCTATAGATCCATGAGTTGTCCTAACTCCAGTTTATTTAGAAAGGCTGACATTTCTTCCTTGTAAAGTAAAATCACACCCACTACCACTAAAGTGAGTTGAAAACCATGTAAAAAACAAAGCCAGAGACATTGAGGTGTTACCCTAAAGCGACAGACCTCAAGGACTCAGAAGACCCACAGCGACAGGAAGTGACATCATCACTGACAGAAACCAGGGCGCTGACTTGAACATGACACTAATGGCAGAGCAGATTGGAAGGAACCCTGCAACAGAACACAACGAGAGATTAGAACTTAGGAGGTGTGAGGTCAACACCTGTTTCTCTATGACTCATGCAGTTCACTTATTTATGTGTGCATTTGTTTCATTTTGTTATATTTGTTGTGTTTCACCTCCTGTCTCTGACCCCGCCATTGTGGGTCTGGGATGTTGTCTTGCTGAGTATGAATACAATGGCCAAAGGGTCAGCGGTTCGAATCCTGGTTCCGACTGTACGAATGTCTTAGTGTCCTTGAGCAAGACACTGAACTCTAAAATGCTTCCTGTCTAGTCCTGCGTGGTCTCCTCTTGTGTCTCTAGCTTCACCTCCAGATTCCTTCCCCACCTGTGTCTTGTCAGTAATTATTGCCAATGTGTCTCACCTGTGTGATTTCCCCATGTATATAAGTCTGCGTCCCTGCATCCTTTGTCATATCGTCAAGTGTCTTGCCTTTGGAAGCATTCCCATCCTGTCATGCCTTGTACTGCCTTGTGTGAGTATTTGTGCTTAGTCTAGTTTAGTCTTGTGTTTTGTATAGCCGTAGTCTTGTGTTTTCTTGCCTTGTCTAGTTTTCTAAATTGTTAAGATTTCCTCACGAGAGCGATTAGTCTTTTGTTTTATTTTTCTAAAATTGTATTTTTTCCTTGTAAGAGTGATTTTGATTTTCGTTTTTGGATTTATGATTTTCCTGTTGTGGGTTATTTTGTTGTTAAGTATTATTCCGGTGTTTTTCTACAGCGCTTTTTGTTTATTTCCAAAAACCCTCATAGTCCAATCCAGTAAAAGTAAGAGTTGAATGTTCACGTTGAACTTTAAAATAAAAATCTTTATTTTGAAATCTAGTCTGGTCTGCATCTGGGTCTGTTTTCAAGAGCGGTCTTAACACCTTTTACCATAACTAATGAAAAATCAAACTAAAATATAAGAAACAAAAGAACAGAACGAGGGCTGAGCAGGTGTATGACCCTCCGCTGATGGGGGAGGTCACCTGTACTCACTGTGATGGACGGCCATGCTGTTCTCCTTCCAGCTGTTGCCCTGGTAGACCCTGCAGGTGTAGGTCTTGGGCGTCTCGTCTGCCAGCGGGGCCCAGGTGAGGCGGCACAGAGTGGGACTGACCAGGCTGACGTTGCTTCTCCTGCGGTCTTCGGTGGACACGTAGGTGACAACGTTGGGGTATGTACTGCCCACCAACCGACTGTCCTGCCGGTACTCACAGTAAGGGCCTGGGATCTGATAGGTGGGTGGAAATTCACAGTCCACCCTGACATTTCGTTCCAAGTAAGTTAGACACGGAAACATCTGAGGCCCACGAGGAGGGAAGAGAAACGTAAACACAGAGCTCACTAGAAAAGAAGCACAATGACAAAAATAATCAGTGATCAGATTGTTGTTTCAGGGGGAAAATGCTGCAATTAATGTAGAAATAATAGATGGATGGATGGACGGATAGATAGCTTTATTGTCTGTTCCAGAAAAAAACAGAAATTTGTCTTTTTGTTATGACTTTAAACAAAGTTAATAAGTCACATTCAACAACATTCCCACATGTGAAAACACAGTGCCACAGATAAAAACATCTAAAAACAAATACGATGTCTAAAAACACTAAAAACATTAAAAATACAATAAAATGTGCGAAGTTGCTGCTAACTTTGCAGATCTCTGTGGTGGATGTGGGGAATGACATCTTTGCTGCAGCTGCTTTAATTGTGTGTGTGTTTGTGTGTGTATGAGTGTATATATGTGTGAGTGTGTGTGTGTGTTATTGGGCATTATTTTCCACAGTCTATAGAGCCTTTGCATTACAACACTGTGCGTATCATTAAACACCTCCCCAGTGCAAAACACAAATCTATATGAATGGAACCACAGGAGCGACTGACACACAAACACCAGGTGTGTGTGTGTGATGCAGGTAAAAAGGATGGTACGTACTGTGAGACTCGGTTTGGTGCGTTATCATTATCCTGCCGAACAGGAGGCAGGCCGCGGCAAAGAGGTGCAGCTCCATGACGACAAGAATCTATCCGATCAGGATCAATGACATTCACCCCTGTGAGTTTGACACGGGACACAGCATCAGGACCAAGTTTGCATCAAAACGACAGCGGGGGTTTTCGGAGCGACAAAACAGAAGATGCAGTCGTGCACGCGCGCGCGAAACCGCAGCACATGAGTGTATTTCTCATCTGTGGGTGTTAGCGCATTGACACCGGGCCTGGGTGATGCTCGTCCCGCCTGCAGCCCAATGCAGCCTTGCAGATGACTACGCCCAATGCAGTGACTTTGCACTGCAGCAAAGTGTCTGCGCACGTTTGTCTTGACTGCAGGTGAATGAACCGGACAGAAGCTGCGTCACCGACAGACGCGCGCACAAACGAATAAATCTACCGTGCTTTTGTGTAATAATCTGCTGATGAAATGATACAGACGGGTCTTACCTGGTTTTAGGAGCTGGTCCCGAAGTGGAGCTGCGCGTAAGAGGACGGGGTTAGTCAGAGCTGCACGCGCTGACTCCTACATGCCCACACATAAGCGCGCATCCCACTGTCTCCACAAACAGCTCCGCGGGAATATGAGGAGAAGCCTGGATTAGATTTCACTTTACTGGCAGATCAGAGATTTCACATCGACAGTATGTGACTCCTCCAACTAAATCATCGGAAAAAAAGAAAAAGAAGACAAAAAAAAGTTGGCAGCCGTGTTGATACGTGCGTAAATATACCGATTATGCAATGTAACATGACAGAAAAAAAATCATTGCATTTTTTTTTCTGTTAGTGCTGCTACTCTAATTGACTCAAACATGTATTTGAGTTTCCTTTTGAGTACATGTCATTTCTTGGTACAAAACAACAGTTCCCTCTGGAGGACAAAGACCGGAAGTGCCATCTCAGACAGAAATTTCATGTATTGGAATCAATGTTTTGGTGACATCTAGCGTAGAACCTCTGCAGAGGCGTTTCCACTGCATTTTCCTTTTTTTTTTTTTGGTAGAGTATTTATGCAGAGAAACATTTAAACTTACTGTTAATGAAATGCATTGTTTGACTTATCCCAGTAATAAATACATAAATAAAAAATAAAACCTGTAATCTGCAGGGGGATTTGTGCATGGATATGACGTGATGTGATAACTATGGATCGGCAGAGCCAACTCAAGCTAAAAGCTGGCTTGGTTCTTGCCTGTGAAAACAGCTGTTCTTAACCCATCACTCACACATACAAAAAACATTTTAAAAATTCGTCTTTACTTCCTTTATAGTCGCCTCAGCAGAAATGTACTTTCTCATGTAACTCTGACAGCAGTCTTTCACATATTAACAACGAAACATGCATTTAGATTACACCTACAACCACTCAGTCATCCTCAAATGTTCTGAACACACAACTTTAACAGCATGGGGTTGGTGAGCAGCTGAACTTTACCAGTTTTTGGGTCAAAAACCTGGTCACAGCCCACGATAGTGCAGCAAAGGAAGAACAAATCACTCCAAAACACATCTGTCCACACCTGGCAGAGGCAGAGATTTGTCTAAAGGGGGAAGAGAGGCACTATTACTAGTGCACTACTATCTCATGTACCTGAGACGCATTGCTTTCTTCTGAGTAAAATTGCAAAATTGCACAGTGAAGGGCCATTATATAAGGTAGCGACGGTGAGAGTGGCAGGATATGGCGGTAACCCTTGAAGAAGAAATAGGTGATATAGATGTGGGTTTCATCTGCAGTATATCAGCAGCAGCATCCAGCACTGAATCACAGCCACAGAATCTCTAATGAATACTTCTGGCAGAGATCACAACACCTGCCCTTCTGCCTCTGTTCGTCATCTAAAGGAACTGAACTGTTAGCAATAGAGATTCAAAAGGTGCACAGACTGGGGCTTTCATTGTTCCCTCTGTGGCTCGTACGGAGACAAAGACTCTGCAACACATCTGTCTGTGTCAGGGCAGATTCCTTCACCGTGGCAGTTGTTAAGCAACTGTCCGTGAAGGACCTTGATGAGCTTTGGGAAGAGGATGTAGTGGATCAAGTGGATCCAGCAAAGCCAGAGCTACGGGGCAGGACATTGTACAATTTCCATATACTCAATTCTGTGCATAATTTTGCATCTTTTTATGGGGCTATTTGAAGTTACATTACCACAAACAACAGCACCAACAGACCACAAACCTGCAGGCCAACCAATGACATCATCCACATTTATCCCAGTTTTTTGGTGTTAACAGTTTAATGTGAGAACTGTCAACACCTCCAGTGGCTTTTTCAGATCTCCAGTCATTGATGCCTCTTCTGAGTTTTCCTTTTTCCCACTTTGGATCAGGAAATGATGGAACTTGTCAAAAGATGGAAATGACAAAACACTAAATACGTGCCGTGCAATTACCCATGCGTGGGTTTATACAGAATAAACGTGTCGAGGGCTGTCAGCAAAACTTTCCTTTGAACTTTTACTTCCACACGGCCCTTGAACAGATTTGGATCAGTTTTATCGAGAACCTCAATTTCCTCGTGCAACATAACAGGCAGCTGGCTTTATTAGATTCTTTATCTCTGCAGAGAGTTCTCCAAAGTCCTATTTTTGGTTGATGAAAAACATGATGCTTCTTCTGTGGATAAGAAAAAATAAAAATGAATAAAAAACAAAAAACAAACTAAAATGTACTTTAGCTTTATATGGTTAGTCAATGCATCAGTCACAGATTGCAGTGTTAAAAGAATGTGACTGATAACACCAAAACACACATCCTCTCTTCAAAGTGCAGTGGATGCCATACTTTCAGAGAGATAATAAGTGAAGTGTGCAATGTACATGTTGCATAGTAGGGAATCTCCTGACATGTATTATTCATTCATTCATTCATTCATCTTCCGAACCCGCTTTATCATTTGCAGGGTCACTGGAGTCGATCCCAGATAGGGATAGACTCCTCCTCTTGCCCAAGGACACAACGGCACATGATCAGGAGAGATCAGGAGAGAGCGGGAGTCGAACTTCCAACCCTTCGGTTCACCAGACAACCTGCTTTACTACCACTTGAGCCATGCCCCCCCCGACGTGTATTATTTGCATCTAGATGTGAAAGTGTAGAAGAGCTGCCGAGGTGTTTGAGCGTCTCCCGCCACTGTCACAACACTGCCTTCTTCTTGGTCAATCAGGGTGTTTTCAATCGACTGATATGGAACCAAAGGTTTGTGTATTGACATGTGATACTCTCTCCTCTAGTAAAACAGGGGCTGAAAATCAATATAGATCCTTACACAATCCTGAAAAATGTCCCCAAAGTCCAGCAGAGCAGCATTTTCTCCCCCCTCCTTGTCTGTCCCCCTCCCTCTCTCACTCTCTCTCTCTCTCTCTCTGTCTCTCTGTGTCTCTCTCCCTCTCCTCTGTTTCTTCTATAAGCCGACCTCTACTGTATCTACCCCTGGCATCACACTGCAGAGCACTGAGGAAAGCTCAAACTGCATCACAGAAGGTGAGAACAATCCATTCACTATTATTTGCTGATTATGAGCTACGCTTTAAATATTGCTTTGTGTTTTCTGCAGTCAGTGTGTTTGTGTTTTTCTTTCTCACTGTATTCCGAATGAGGTAATTGGTTTAACACCGGATTCAGCACTAAAGCAAATTATTATTATTATTATTATTATTATTATTTTGAACGACGGCGACAGAAGGTTTGCATCAAGCAAACAAATTCTAGCTGCTCTCGCTATGTGTCATTTCTTCAACATTTCCATGCACAATTGCTCATGGTCACCCTGTGCATTCCCCTGGAGTGGTTAAGCACACAAATGCGTCAGTGTTGGCAATCCACCAGTGAAGTTTCCAGTCCATGTCTTCGCAGAGTAAAAAAGTGAGGATGGATTGTGCTCAGTTGTTCAGTTTCTAAAGACTTTTTCTCCTGTGGGTTTGCATTAGAGCTGCAGATCAGCAGTTCACATGTTTCTGAAATCTGAATCCACAGCGGAGTCAGCTGTTTTGTTGTGAGCCTCAATTAAAGAAATCACAGCAGAATAAGACAACAGAAAGTTTTTTGCTTGTATGGTCAAAGGTTGACACTGGATTAATTACTCTTTTTTTTTTTTTCAGGAAAGTTTGGAGAATGATTGTCCTTACTACAATTTTCCTTTTTGGTAATGCCAATTCTAATATATTTCACAACAAATAAGGATATTTCACCAATAACATTCCCTTCTTTTTAACGCTCTGGAATACTTTTTGCTCTGGTTCAGAATCTGAAATATTATATAAGTGTAATCATGTCTAATTTCTTTGTGACGTACTATCTGCAGGATGCGCATCAGCTCAGAAGGTGGTACAGTTGACCTACTGCTCCCTCGCTGAAAACACCCACCTAAGGATGGACTGCAAATACGCGGTCCCTGAGAAGCCTGGCTCAGAAGTATATTGCAAGTATACTCAGGGTGAGACCAGACTCCTTGACACCACTTTCCCCGATGAGGAGCAGCACGCCCCCTTCAAGAACCGCGCCAAAGTCAGACTCTTCGAACCCAACTATTGTCGTCTGCTGTTTAAAAACCTCCCCAACGGCAAATCCAACTTCACCTGCAACATCAAACAGGGAGACTCGGCCACCGTTACCAAAAGCGCCGTGGTGGAAAAAAGTAAGCTGTTCTCCGCGCATTGTTTATTTACATCCACGCACATCCTGTCACTATATATGCAAAATGCACATGTTTGACGGGCTGCCAAACAAAACACCCCTCTCTCTGAGCCTGCGTTACTTTTTCTTATTGCAGAACTCCTCCTCCCCTGCTCAGCTTGGAGTGTCCTATTACAAAGCTGCAGTGGTCTACTGTTGACCTTGATGACACTTCCCATGCTGCTGGAAATTCACTGGCTGTGAACGAGGCGCCAAAACTGCTGCATATGTTAACACTGCACCTATAGTCATCCGGTGTAACGGCTCCTGGACTCTTCCCATGTTGTGTATACGTATGCACAAACTGCAAATAGAGTTGAGTTGAACTGAGTGGTCGTATACAGAGGTGTATATCTGGTATGTCACGAGGCCTGCACACTCAGCATTATGCACTCAATACTCAATAGCACACCTACTACTACGTATACTTTACACTTGACAATGTATGTAGACACTCACAGTTCGAGTCTGTTTGAGCCCAGCGGATTTCTTACAGACGCTCGAGCTGTGTGATGAGGTAAAAGCATGCAATACGGACCTGAAACAGTAATCATGTAACATTTTGGGTTCAGATAAGATGCACTTGCAAAGAAAGGAACGATTTTAGATGGTGACACTATTAAAAAATCATAATAAAATCAAAAGAAAAGTGAGCTGCACTGTTTGGTAAATGACTATGATCAGTGCAAAAAAGAGGCAGGTTTAGCTCAAGTGTCCCATGCGGTCGAATGGGTTTCATGATAACTGAGGGACTCCCCTGTGTGTCCTCGTGGATGAGGCGACAGGAAGTGGCGGCCGTGTGCCACACAGGTCTGGAAAGACGACGACTATGTATGATCGTCAATAAAAACAGGAAAAACATTAGGGAAAAATAAAGGAGTGGGGGACAGAACGTGTTAAGAGCATTTAATGGACCTGCGTTGCATGCATGAGCAATAAGACTCTTATCCTCTTCCCGAGGTGATGTTGTACAAAGTCCCTCGGCTGTTACGTACGACAAAAGAAAACCCCAAACACGACTTTTATCCTAATTGTGCCTGAGACATGTAGTCCATATTCAGCCAAGGCTTGTTGTTATATAAATACATGTATCCGCAAGCTAGGTTTAGTCACGTCCATAAGTGACAAGTTCTATTTATACGTTCATGTTAAATATGCTAATTATGGTGTTTTCTTTGATAATGTCAAGGATTTTTACTATTTAGTTGAGTAGGCGGTGTGTGTAGCCAAAGCACAATCATTTAATTGCACTGAAAAGCACTGCTGTACTATGTACTGTACAATGACAATAAATAAAATAACTCTACCAATGGCACGTGTTGTATATTCACTCAAAGATTAAAGATGCAGTTTATGTCCCCAATATTTGATTTAATTCGATTAAAAAGAAGAAGAAACAACCCCAAAGCACCCTAAGTTTTTTTTAATGGATTAGGGATTTGGATAATATCATGAAATATAATTATTATTACATTAATAGCAGAATTATTAGATACTTTTGTGAAATAATTAACCTCACATAGAAGTTAAACAGAAACCTCTGTTATAAAGATTATGTTTTGGGATTTTTATGAACTGCATATGTTTGCGTATATCTAGTTGTGTTAAGTGTATCTATTTTATGTACGATTTATAGTCTATATACAGAAATGTTTCATACCTATGAGAATATCTTATTTGTTGTTTGTTTTGCTGACTCTATAATGCAACTAATAGTCTGAAAAAAGAAAGAGAATATAACAGAGTTGATATTTTTTCTCAACCCACAAAATATTAATTTAGTTATTATTCGAATGAATCGACGTGGACATAGAGGGATAGATAGATCAATAGATAGATAGATAGACAGACAAACAGACAGACAGACAGACAGACAGACAGACAGACAGACAGATAGATAGATAGATAGATAGATAGATAGATAGATAGA
>JAPTHA010000007.1:13556744-13568223 GCA_029814585.1 Gymnapogon annona
CATATTTATTTGTGTTATCAGCTGACAATTCTATGACATTTCGTTACCAGATTCATTGTGTGTGTCTGTAATGACAATAAAGTAAGTCTAAGTCTATAAAGAACATGTTAACAAGATTACCGAGCTCTCCATCTCACCCCAAATCTCTAAATCCAGTGAATCCTTTATCCTTGGTTTTACTTTTAACAACTCGGGAGGTAGACAAAACGCGTGGCTGTGGTCGTCTCCACAGCAATTATCTCAGCGTGCAGATGTAACTGCGCTGTTGATGAGCCTCTCCCTGCAGCACGCTGTTCTAGCTGTGGCTATCTAGCTTTTAACGTTTAGCTTTTTTTGTTTTGGGGGTAGCTGTGGCAGAGGTAGAACGGGTCATTCAATGGCTGAAGGGTCGGCGGTCCGAATCCTGGCTCAGACTCTCCGCGAGTCAAAGTGTCCCTGAGCAAGACACCCAAGACCCCAAATTACTCCCTGTAGAAACTGGCAGCGCCCTGCATGGCAGCAGCCGCCCACTGGTGTGTGAGTGTGTGAATGTGAGACAAATGTAAAGTGCTTTGGGCACAATACATATGTAGAAAAGCGCTATACAAGTACAATCCATTTACCATTTCTTCGTTGCAATAAGAGTAACCTCTGCTTTTCTCCAGTCTCTTCAAACTTTCTTTTTGCTGATCGATTGCTGTTTTCGTTTGCATATTTCACTACTTGCAGGTTGTAATCTGTAGAAAATGGCTTTGTTTTTGAGGCATTTTTCTTTGTCTTTCTCAAATGTCAGAAAATGTTAACATTTTCAATTTTCAGTGGTACAGGAGTAGCAGACTGATACATAAGCCCAGAGTACCCTTGCATGGTTGTCAATGTGGAAATGGCAAATGTGAAATGATATGCAGTACAGGCCAAAAGTTTGGACACACCTTCTTATTTCAATGCGTTTTATTTATTTTCATGGCTATTTCATACTACACCTCTGGGAACTCCTTCCAGACTGTTGAAAAACCATTTCAGGTGACTACCTCTTGAAGCTCATCCAGAGAATGCCAAGAGTATGCAAAACAATGATCAGAGCAAAGGGTGGCTATTTTGAAGAAACTAGAATATATAACCTGTTTTCAGTAATTTCACCTTTTTTTTCTTCATTACATAACTCCACATGTGTTCATTCATAGTTTTGATGTCTTCAGTGAGAATCTACAATGGAAATAGTCATGAAAATGAAGAAAACCATTGAATAAGAAGGTGTGTCCAAACTTTTGGCCTGTACTGTATTTGAATAATTTCACATGTAAGTCCCACCCTGACCAAACTATAACAAAAAGTGTCAGTTATAGTCTGGAAAATACAAGAGTTTAATACCTTTTATCTGCAGGAGTTTCTTCGTACATCCAAACTGGACACAGGTTCTTACTCCTGTGAGGCCGTGAATGAGGCCGGTCCTCCTCAGCGCTGCAAAGGTGGAAAAATGGAAATCCGTAAGTGCCATTGACTCTTAATTTCCAAGGTAGGCTTTTAGTTAAGCATGTTTTTTTCCCGCTGGAATGGATTGAATACGCCTGTGCAACCTTTCAACTAGTTTGAGGCCGTGCAGCTGCATGCCAACAGTTTAGCAACAATAACTGGTTTGGTTACATATGACAGCTGATTATATTTGTGCAACACTCATACATATGCAGTTCTACTTCTCTGTTCTCACATTGTTAGAACATACAATATGCGTTTCAGTGGAACTGGACGTCCGTCTAAAATGCCACCATATGCAGGTATAACAACTTAACCTGAAAATCTGACGTTTCACTAGCATTTCCACCTTCTCTTTTTCAAGGTGACTTAAACACTGGAGGGATTGTTGCTGGTGTGATAGTGTTTCTGCTCCTCCTGGGCTTATTGGCATTTGGCATCTGGTACGCCTACAAGAAAGGATACCTGCCCAGTAAGTGAACACTGACCACACATGCAGAAATTACACCGAAGATATTAACAGTCAAGACTGTCAAATTCACTTTAGCCTATGTGCCACACTCAGACCAATGTGATCTCAAATGGGTCAGACCAGTAAAATAATAATATAATAACGCATAAGTAATCATAGCTCACATTTTTTGTCTTTATTTTAGTATAAAAGGGGAAAAGTATATGAAAGCATTTATATTTCCAAACTGTCCTCTCACAAAAAGTGTGAGTCATTTAAATGGCCACAAACAGCCTGAAATGTCTTTTTTTTTTTTAAATATTTATTTTTTTTCATTTTTCATTAGACAACAAGATTACATTAAACCACAAAACAATCACATTTATTCACCACCAGGCCACCCATACTAACAAGGCCAGAGGCAACAGCCAAAATAAAACGAGACGACTATGACAGGATGACATGAAACAAAACTACTGGTCAAGACAAAACGAAGCCAGATACGACAAGACCAGACAGTAACAATACGAACTACACAGTACACATGAGAGACAAATGTAAACCTCACGCCTCCAGCCTGAAATTTCTTAAGTAAAATGAGTAGAATTTTCTCAATATTATAGCTGTTATTAAATGTCCCGTGTCTTTGTAAGTCTCACTGCGGACTGTGAGTCCACACAGTTCAAACACCATGTACATGAGAATCTGAGGGACAATATCGTGGAAATAGTACTTTTATTTTTTTGCATATAAACATGAAACATTGGTAGTTATTTATTGGCTGTTGTTCTTTTATTGTACTGATCTGGTGCCCTTCAGATCAAATTGGGCTGTATGAGTTTGACAGTGCATGAGGGGGATTAAAAATCAACATCAGATACCAAACAGCAGATTACAGTATTAAATAGAAGAAATGTTTCCGTAGTATTTAATAACCAATGCTATTTTTCCTTTCCTTCTACAGAGAAGAGTGACAGGTAAGCGGATTCTGTTTTTTATTTAAACACTGTCATGGGTAATAGCGGTTAACTTGACTCACTCACTGTGACTGATTTATTTCCATGCAAGACTCTTTCCAAAATACATAATTTAATTGAATGTGTGACTAATTCTACGTGTTATTTTTAATTCATCTTCCAGTCCACCGAAGCCCAATGTGGTCTACCAGCCCCCGTCGCTGTATGGCGGTGGTGATGATGAAGATGTAAGTTTACGCCTTCTTTATCATCTTGAGGAGGGAAATCATTCAGCCTCAGATAATGTGTTGTAAAATTTTTTTTTACAATATTGTCACAGAAAAATGCTTCCATCTATTTTGTTTTTTTCTTCAGGGGGATTTCAAACAGAAGTCATCATTCGTGGTCTAGCCTCCAAATGGCTGTTTCGATAAGAACAACTACTTTTTTTCCCTGTGCTGTCACTAAGCTAAGGTTCCTGTGCTAAGGTTTCCTTTATTTCAAAGCTGTTCGCTCCTACTGTTCCCATAGGCATGTGTGATTGGCTCAAGCTGATGTCAGTGTCGCAGAAGCAAAAACATTTGCGACGCAAATCTATAGAACAAATCAACTGGTTTTGGGTACGGAGACATAAGGCATTTGAACAACTTACACTTCTGATATTTCCTCCTTCTGTTTGTTGTGTTTTACTCTGTAGGTTTGTGTGTTTTAATCATGTTTCCTGATAGCTATTAGTTTTATCTTAAAAAGGATGCACCTGCATTCTTGAAGCTTGAAGGAAACACTCAGCTGATGGACAAAAAAAAATTAAATGAGAGTAAAATGAGATATTTTGCAATCCTCTGTTATTGTCTTAATTTTTCTTTGTCACTATATTTGGCTGACAGGCTTGCACTGTGTTATTAAATTCATGAATTTTTCAGATACCACCAGTCAGGTCATAGATCTACACTGAAGTGTTGATGATCTCTGCTGGTCCACAGCTGAGTGTCCCTAACAAGTGTTTTCAAAGTACAACACTATTTGCCTGTAAATAAGAACATGTTTTTTTTTTACCCATGTAATATAGAAATGTTTTATCCTGCTATCTTTTTACTTTCTATTCCACAGTATCTTTTCTTAGTGTAGCATAAACTGTGTTGGTGCGCTTCCTACAAATCACTGTTCCAGTTTACCTAATATGTTTATCGTACAGTGTTGTTTGATGTGTGTGAGATACTATGAGCTACGTTAAACTTGGATTGTTAAGACAGTGTAGACTTTATTTAGATAATTTCCTCCTGTGGCAGGTGTTGACTCTTGACATGATGCTTCTTGATGATCTAGAAAGAAGAGAATGTGAAGCTTGAGTCAAAGAAGTTCTAAACTTATATTAAATATATGTAGGAAATGAGTGGTGTTAAAGATAATGAATTACCCAAACAAATTACAACTATTATATTGAATTTTACTGTTGCTCCGATATTAGTTTTGTTGTCCAACCTTAGAGGAAAAAGGCTTGACTGTACTTAGATGTAATGTGTTATCTGGGATGCTTGCAAATACTCAGGTAATGTGTTTAGATGGATTAAAAATGATACATCTAGACATATCATGACTGTATATCATCTAGGTGATGTCAATAGATGAAAGAAGAGTTTTTCTACATTGCTTGATATGCAGACTTGTCTTTGTAGTGACTTTGAGGATGTAATAAAAATGTGTTGTTTTATTCTGTTGCACTGTCGTTATTTAATGTCATCTGTGGGTGTGTGAAGCCCTTTGAGACGTGTCGTGTGATTAAGGGCTATATAAATATAATTTGATTGATTGATCCAGTAGAGAGGCAGTGATGTTTTACAAACTATTACTTTGGAATATCACTATATGTGTGTGTGTATTTATGTATGTGTGTGTGTGTATATATATATATATATATATATATTTATTTTCTGCCTTATCTGTAAATCATGACAACACATTTCTGCATAAATGTATATATCTTTTATTTATAATGAGTATCACAGAATAGTCTTGAGTAAAACAGGTGATTGTCACAAATTAGTTGTATACATTTTAAAAAACATGTTAAGTAAATTGTTAGTCCAAATGCAGGCATTTAAGCAAAGGTTTTACTGTTAATGCTCCCTCGTCAACAAAGCAATATTAACATCTTAAAGAGTGACACAATAATCAGGCTCTCATTTTTCTTTTCTCTACTGTATTTTTTAATATCAAGGTTCCCCGTTTCGAAATAATGCACATGAAGTAACTGGAGAGGTGAATGAAATCTGTGTTTTAGAATCTGCAGGAGTGTTTATTTGGCTTGAGTTACTCTTTACTATTATCATGCTGTGGTTAACAGTAATAATCATACAATGGAAACGTTTATCTTTTTTGTCTTCAACACATCTAACTTACATATTAACTTTTTTATTCGTATTAAGTGATGGCTGTTTGTTGTTATGGTAACTGGGGGTGTTCTGAGTTCCTTGTCTAAAACACGCATGCGCAATATGTCGACACCCTTTTTTCGCAGACAGGAAGTGTGATCAACTTTTTCCACCATCCTGCCTTAACGCGGAATTTTCACCTCACAGTGTTCCATTTCGTTAACCGCGGTGTGCAAGTGTAAATACCACGTCCGACAAAACAAGAGTGTGCCTCAGGACTAGTTTAACCCGCGCGCCTCACACGTAAAACCATCCTGGTTTCCTGCTCTGTCGTAAACACGGTGCACTGTCCCTTTAAAAGAAGGGGCCGCGCAGTTGGAGCCACTGAACGCTTTTTACAGGCTCTGACTGACAGACTCCATTCATAAATAAGACATCGAGTGGAAAGGACGCTCGTTTACTTGAATCAGATTGTTCACTCAGCGGACCGGATGCTAGGACCGAGCCGGAGCCAGACATGTTCACCTCGATCGGGGGCACGGCTGAGAGAGCAAAAGTGACTTCCCATGGCTGACCCCCCCTCCTGCTAATGGTTTTGACTTTACATGCGAACCGTCAGGAGGCAGCTTTTTCCATCTCAAAGCGTCGGGGCAGACCATAAAATGCTCGTTTCCTCGCTGGCTTTGGTGTTTTCCACGCGACTCATTGTGCTTTAATAAACAGCGGTCCGCCTGCATCACCACCACCACCACCACCATCATCATCATCATCATCCTCCTTCGTATTCAGATCTTCCACTAAATGATCGTACATCAGCTGAGCAGTAGAAGACCTGACATACCGATGGAGCAGTGAGTTATGGCAGCTAAAGAGGAACTGTATGCCAAAGTGACCCCGCGGAGACAGCGCCAGACCCGGCCAGGCACCATCAAACATGGGTGCACTCTGGACGTGCTGCTGTCCATGGGCTTCCCCAAGACCAGGGCGTGAGTACACATGCAGCTACACCGTCGCACTGTCCCGACACACACACACACACACACACACATCTCTGTTAAACCCCACTTCTGATTGCTTTACAATCATGATCCCTAATGTTCACACACTTTGCTGGAGTTTCACTTCTCCAGTATATAAACGTCAGGAGCTCGTTAGGAGCTGTTTGACACAAAAGCAAATGTGTGTGTGTGTGTTGATATCACATAGATTATGGTCTGATGCCAGATGACCTCCGGCTGCACTCCCTGCTCTCTTAGTACAGCCTTCCACTGAATCCATATCCAGATTGCAGGCTTATGCAATAGGACCTAATATCACTCAGTCTATTTGGATGCACAAACTTGAGTTTTGCTTTATCAGAGTCATTATAACACAGTGCTTATATTCCTAATATAATATTATTGTGCTGTATGTGTGCTTGCTTAGGCATTTTACCACCTTAAAGCAAAACAGAGGGCCTTAAAAGGAGACTATGAAGTCTCTGACTCTTTCTAAAGAAAATCTGAATCCCTCCAGATATCCATCCCCCTACCTCATATGACTTACCCCTCAAAAAGCATCTCCATAAACGCCTAACAACACATAAGAGTACACTGTTAATATTGTTGTCAGTACAGACATAAATTACATAACAGTGGATGATTAAAATATGGATTGTCATGAAATATGACATATGAAACATGAAGTATTTTACAGATATTCTTTGCAAAACAAATCTCTACTCATATTTGTTAATATTAGTCGCCTAATGTTACATGTTAATGGTTATATTGTTACTGTCCATCTCATTCATTTCTTATTGACTGTTGAGTTTTTTTGTTGTCACCTTTGCACTGCAACCACTCATCGCTTTGGATTCACTTCAGCAATCTTGCACTTTTTGTATTTTCCATTTTTATTTTGGGTTATCAGTTGCCAATCTGTGACATTTTGTTACCAGATTCATTGTGTGTCTGTGTAATGACAGTAAAGGAAGTCTAAGTCTAATGAACACAACCATGCAGATTTTCAGTAGTGGCTATTGTCAAACACGAAGAAGTGGTCTTATGATGTTAGGAGTCATGCATCATTTTCAGATAACCTAGTATTTAATCCTTCAAGTCAAACATTTACTTTAATTTATTCTTGTGAAAAGAAGTTGTTCATAAATATGCAGTTCTATGATGTAAGAGGCCGATTATGTGATTAAAATGCAGAGTCTGCCTATACTTTGTCTCAAAGCGTCAACATAGCATCTCACATTAAGTACTTCTCATCATAAAAATATTTAAAAGTTGTCTGTATGAGGCAGTAGTCAATGTGAACCTCAATGGGGAACACTTAGGATCACATGAACAGTGGACACCCTCATGGGAGTGACTGTTTGGCTTTATGCAGCAAAAACAAGCCTGCTTTTGTATCCGTGTAATAATTTTAGCAGGATTGACAATGGAGCTAACAGGGGACTGTTTTTTTTCCAACGTTCAAGACAAACACGAGTGGAATTTGTTGAAGGAGCGCATAAATGAGAAAACAGATGCATCACACAAGGCTTATCACATGGACTTCTGAGTTTGAGTTGACTATAAAACAGTGCAGATGGTTTTCCAATGTTTTCACACCCGAATACAAGGTACCGTTATGGTTGCCAGCAGAAAAATTTGCATTGTTATCAGCGCCGACTAGGTGAAACAGTGCTCTCAGTGCATCCAGTAAAATGGAAGTCAGTTCTTTATGCAGCTTGTTATATTAAGAAGAAAACTGAAGTGCTTCTCAGTTCAGGTTTACTCCTCAGCTTCCTCCTTTAAGCCATTCTTTAATCATATATAATCATAATGTCATCTTGTACTGTTCACATTTTAAGTGACTCCCACTTTAGGCATAATAAGCTCGATAATATCTGAAGGCTCATCTCTCTATAAGGCTTTAAAAACTGTACTACATATAACAAAAGAAATCTGAAATAGTCCCCTCTGAGGTGTTTTTGGCGGCGGTAACGTGAGGTCAGTGAGATTAACACCAAGATCAGTTTCAGATTTAATGGGATTTGTATCTGAGTGTTAAACGTAGTGAAATTAAAAAAAAATCTGTTGACAGCTACTTGAATCCACCTCTGTAGACCCAAAGTGTTTGCTCTTGTTACGAGACAAAGCGCTCCAAAATAAATTCTCTTCATCCTCTGTGCAACTGTCGAAGGTCATCTGGGCTTTCATCGTTTAAGACTCTCTGCCTAATGAACTCCTGCAGACAACATGAGGTTTGGTTATATTTGCAGACTCGCATCTATTATTAATGGCACACTCATACACTTGGATTTGATTGAGGCTATAAAAGCATAATGAAGCGGAATAATTTAATGTCATTACCTCCGAGCCTGTCTGGTTTGATGGCAGAGGAGATGCAGCAACGGTGTCAGCAACAAATGTCGATAACAATGAAACACAATCGGGACATTTTAAGGTGAAGCTGCATGATGTTTTATTCACATCGAGTGTCTGAAAGTCTTACTTTGGAAGTGGAATTGCGCTGTAAGTTTTTAGGGACTTAAAAGCAACAACCAAGGAACCAGAACGTGGCGAGAAGAGTTTACTGCCACTTTTTCTTTTTTTAAAGTCAGTAGTTGTTGCTTTCTTGCAGAATTGGACACATTTCAATTGATAATAAAATGATAAGTGGCTCAGTCAGAGTTATGGGCCAGTTTTAATACATATTTCACTGTAGATGACAAGTTTTAAGACCTGGTGTTACTCCTGTAGCAGCTTGAATTCTGATCCCTCCACTTTAGATGCACACGGTAAATATGTCTGAACATAAAAGCAGTCTGATGTTTTGTCTGGAATAAACACCTTTTTATTTTCTGCTCCATCAGGCTGGACTGACAACCATTAAACAAATGTAAAATCAAAACTAGGAGCATTTCACAGTGGGAGAAGAAGTTGTGGAGTGCCTTTGACTGACTTATCTTCGATCCACTTAAAGCTAAAAAAAAAAATGGTACCAGAACAAGCGTTTTTAAATATTTATTTTTTCCCACAACATGAAATGGTTTAAATAAATGGAACATAAATAACACTGATCTAAATTCACTCTTTATTGGGCATGCAAAATTTGGACATAGTCAACATGTAAGTCATGTGACTGATCAGGTGTAGGCTGCTTCCTCCAGGAAAATCTAGAAACGAGTCACATGGACTACTTATAATTCTCTTTATATAATATACGTACATATTCAGTTTGTGTGATTACTTGACTACTGTATATTAATCCTATTTCATACACGTATACTTTGGTCCTTAAATTATCCTTAAATTGTGGCTATAACAGTAATAATCCAGGCATGTGAAACCAATTGGTTAATATTTTCAAATTTTCTGATAGTTTACATCTTTCTTTGGTTTGGTTTATTTATTTATCTCGAACACACATCCATTTAAAATTACAATAAAAAATACACGGTGAATCATATTGTGTTTTATATACACATTGTGCTCATCCATTTGTACTGTGTATATAGAGTTTTTAAATATTAATTGGCAAAACGCAGCTTGTATCAAAGTTTAATAGGTGACCTGAGGGGCGTCATGGTTCATGGTCAATGCCTTTAACACCACACGTATGGAACATGTTGACATTTTGACCTACTTTTTCCGACCTGAGTAATGCCTCCCCCCATGTTATAGCGCGTCACATCCTCCTTCTTCAATCACAGAACCAGAACAGGCATGAGGCAGTGATGTGTCAGGCCGAGGAGCTGATTTGCACTTTTTTTCCATCAGGCCCTTCCCTACATGTCGCTGGGAGAGGAAGAAGAAATAATAGAAAAAAAAACAGTTATCAGTCATAGCTTGAAGGAACAAGAGCTTCATTGTGTTGGAGGGTTTTCTTTATTCCCAGATGGGAGCGTGAATCATGTACAGATACTAGAACACACACAGAAACGAGCCTTCTGTTTTAATCGGGGGGCGGGATGGGGGGCTTTTGTGCTGAGTCACTCAGGAATCGACTGGTGTAATCAGAGAGCATCTGCACGGACAGTGGTCTCCCTTCCTTCTGCTGACCCGGTGTGATGGTCGGAAGTAGGTTTGGAAGCTGATCTCACTCAGGGTGTGACAGAGTTTCGTCATTTTGTCTCGAGTAGTTGCTTCAGAGTGCTGGAAGTGGAAAGAAGAGCTAAATTTAGATTTAAAAAGAAAAGTTGATTGAAAGAATTAAACAATGAGTGGTGGCATTTACTTATTTTGGGCCTTATATTATTTTGATGTTTTACATATTAACTCTGTTATAGTTTACTGAGTAACTTGGTGACTTATATCAAATGTGTTATTCTAACAAGGTATTTAAAGAAGATTCACCAAAATGCATGTAATGTTTTCCTTATTTGGAATGAGGTGAGACTCTCAGACCTTCACCTCTGTTTGTTCTATAATAAACATCAAATTCCATAGTCTTTTCCGGGACGCTTCTTAGAAATTGATTCATGAAGTAGAAATGTATGAAGTGCAATTACATAAACATTGAGCGCTGAATCCAATTTGCCATTTGCACAACCGTCCGTTTGTTCTCCTGCCGACAGAACTACCCACTGCCACTGTATCCATTACCCTTTGAACATCCACTGAGATAAACAACACACGCACTGTAACGGAGCTGTATGTCAGAGGAATCACGTGAAGTGCTCTCTGATGTCATTAAAATGGAACTTCCGGGTATGTCTTTTAAAGGTTAACTATTAGTATCGTATTGTTGTTTAATGTTGTATCCTGCTGTTGTTTACCTTCCTCATTCATTTCCGTTCTCAGTGTGAGCCATTCAGTATGATAAGATGTGTTGCACATTTGTCACATGTGTATGATGAAGCATGATCATCACAGTTATACACCAACAAACAATATATAATAAGGAATACATACATTTTTTAGCGCTACTGGTTGGCAATCTCATCATGAAGATATGCACATCGACTATACTACAACAAATTGTTTTGCATTTGGAGTTTCTATTGAGAATAATGGTCTCCAGAAACACAATTTGTCATCCCCCCCCCCATATAACTTGAAAAGCATAATGTTTGTCCAGTGATTTCTCGTAATTGAGTATTCAGGCCTTTGCCTCTCATTTAAGTTGTATAGACCGTGACGCCTCAAACTTCAGTGTTGTGAGCTGCGTTCTACCCTGTTCTCTGGACTCTTGATTCAAAAATTGAAATCATAATATCTCAAGCGCATCAGAAATTTGAGTCATTGACAAGTTAATATGAAGTCATTATCACA
>JAPTHA010000007.1:13573614-13586494 GCA_029814585.1 Gymnapogon annona
TATATATATTACATATTACAAGTGGTGCTATAAACTACACATCTTTCCACATCTATGACCTCATTTTCAATTTGGTGGTTGCTTTAGTTTGCTTACATGAAAGTTCTGGCTTTGTATTTAATATTTCACAGCTTACACAATTGTGTCCTAAGCAGTTGAGTTATAAACAACTATGAAAGAGCTGCTTTGAACTGTGTTACTGTTTTCTACTCGGCCTCAGAAAAGACTGATGTGGAGGTCAAAATGTGGCTTGGTGCTTGGCTCCGGGCGGGCACACGGGATTGGAACAGACCCGGCCAGACGGGCTGCACTCAGGCAGACACTTCCTCTGCTGACGGCGCTCTCCTTAGGGTGCAGCCTGGTGTCGTGCCGCAGCAACGCTCTCGACGCTGTTACTGCGATAAGTGGTTAGTGATGTGTGTTCGCAGTCCGCTTGTAAACAGGAAATGTTGATTCGCCCTGAGAGCTGAGTCAGGGAGTGGCCCTTGGGAGCTTGTAACTTCAAGTGTTAGAGTGTGTGAAGAAACAGGGTGACATTGTTCACTTCACTTTTGATGCTTTTATGCTCCATTTACTCAAGGAAGATTCTACAAAAAATAAATGAAAATGCAGTAGTTGCCTGATATTTACCTTTACAACATGAAAAACCTCCACGCTTTTCTGAAAAGGGGGAAGTTGAAACAAGTGGTGAAGTGAATATTTACATGCATGACAAGCAAAAACATCACTGTTTAAACATGCAGCAGGCAACCAGAACATTTATCTGCAGGCAGGGGGTAAACATAGTGGCCACATGTGGGTGAAATGAAAAGCCTGTTTCCAATATTGCCTGCAGCAGTGGTTCATGTGAAAATGATGGCTGGGCTCTAGTGTAGTGGCGGTCAGTGTCATTTATGCAAACATTATTGCTTGTTTCTAGCCATACATAATCCGGGGCGTTCAGACTGTTCGCCTTTGCACTCTGGAACCCTTTTTTCATCTTTGTGTAGCTATGAACAGGAAGCAGTTTATAAATAACTCGCTCATTTTTTTTTTTTTGTTAAGAGCAAAGGGGGAGCCCAGTGTGTGAGATGGACTTATTGAAGACAGCTTGTCCATGTTTAAACGATAACAGGACAGAAGGAAATCAAATCTGAAACATGAGGAGAATCGGATTTGATCAAAGTCGGGCGAATAAAGTCTGACATTCATCATCAGCAGTTTGTCAGACGCGTTTGCTGCTAGAACTATTGCCCTGTGATCAATACGGCGAAAATACTTACCTTTCATGAAAAATACAGGAACTGCAGCTCAGATAACGTCGAGCACATCCCATGTCAAATAGCAGCCTCACATTGTCAGTGATAAAACCTTTTTTATTTATTTTTTTGTTATTCATGCCATAAAGGTTTGCACTTCCATAAAGTTCAGTGGGGTTAAGAAGCAAGCAATCCAGTGTTCTAGCCTGGATTGGATTTTGTGATGCCTCAGTCACATCTGTGTGTAATCCCATGATGCCTTCTGAAAGAAAATCCCCTTTTTCTCCTCCTCCACCCAGCACCAGGTGGACTCTATGAATAAGACGACTATAGCCAACAAATTTCTCCATGTCCTAAGCCTCTTGGACGCTTTGGCGGCTTATATACTGTAGTTTTATAAATAGACCAGATAGATACAGCCGGTTCCCTCTTCTCAGTTTCTAAATTGTATATTCCTCATGTTCCTGCTGCATATATTTGTGTGTTTGTTGCTGATAGTGTCAGTGTCGGAGTGGGTGAGCCATCTGTTGTGATGCTGTAGCCGTGGCGTTCCCATCCTGCATGCTGCGCTGCGTCAGGCCACGCCGCCCCAGGGTTCAGAGACTTCGCCGTATCTAGGACCCTCTCAGTGGGACCGATTTTTAAAAATAGCTCATTGGATGTGAGCGCATGAGTGGCACGGTACCTCACCTTTGCCTCTGTCTTCGCACCTTGGAGAACGTCATTTGTGGCTCGCTTCGTTCAACTTGAAATGCGTTTGAGTGTTGTAGTTTTCTGCTCTGAATGCGGTTGAATAGTCTTTTCAGAGCAGTGACAAGCAGCGCTATCTTTAGGGACAGTTAGCCTTTAGATAAGGACAGGCGGCAGTATGGGGGTTTTGTTTTTCTTATCTAATGGAGTGAATGGGTGATTAATTTTCCTCGACGCGGAGCTGTGCTTTAATTTCACAAAACTGACAAAGAACGTGAATAGAAAGGAGATGTCATTGCACGGCTCGCTGTGGTAAATGAGTTTTAAAGGTTAAATGCTGTGAAGACAATGCACAGTAGCTGCGAGCGCCTTTCCCATCGCTGTGTAATGAAAAAAGGCCTGCATTTAAACACTACTCTCCCTTGTTATTCAGGACATAGAGATTTATTTTTAACCATACAATATTGATAAAGAAAAATAATTCCAGATGGTATTTTAAAAGATTAATTCATGTTTGGCAAGTGGCCACAGTGATATACAAACCTTGAGCCCATTGATATTAATGATTCACAGACATCTGTGAATATTACCCCGCCTATGAAATGAGAGTTAAATCTGGATTATTAACCTTTTTTTTTTAAAAATAAACTGGTTGCTTTATTGAGCCAATGGTTAGTCTCTATATAAATGAGAACGTTTTAACTGTGTTAAAGCTCAAACCACGTTTCCATCGATGATCAACAACTTAGTGATAATTACTATGTGAATTATAACTGCACACTGTAAAAAAAAAAAAAAAAGTTGTAATTGTGACGAGGACAAAGTATCCAGAGTAGTTTTGCACTTTTGATGACAATCACATCTGGTTTTGCGTCAATGTGCTGTGGTTGAGATTAAATGAACAAACTAATTGGTTGCGTCGTCTTGTGCTGTGGCAACAACTGCAAGAGACCATCAAAGAAAAGACCTGTTTTGTGTCAACATTATCCAGTTTTTAGCCAAAATACTTGCAAACACTGGACCGCGTTTCTCTTTTTCTACCCTGGCCCTTCATTACAGGTGGTTTTCCCTCTGCTCTTCACTTATTCCCAGCGGTGTTTCATTAAAGAACTGATCAAAAAGGATTAGGGTTGGTGGTTTGATGTGCATACAGGGTTTGGGTTCCACTCACTGATAACAAATCCTATGTCTCTAAGAACCCTTGCCTCGTAGATTAGATGATTCATTGGTAGATTAGATGGAAAATGAGAACCATACATTTCATTTTACATTTCAGAGGTCAAGTGTGTTGGATAAAGTGGGTCACTGATATTCTGAATTAAAAAACAGACATGATTTTACTGCTGTGAAACATTTGAGTGAATCCTAAGAATTACAGCTGATTGAAGATGGCCTGTGTTGGTCCTGTACAAACTACCCAAATCAATGAATCCCTTCTGAGGTGGCCCACAATACTGGAGGTTTTATAAAAAGAAGCTAATTAGATTTGGTGCACTCAGGAGTAATTTAATTAAGCTTCTGAGAAGAAAACTGCAGAGGAGTTGGAGTTTAAAAATGACATACATAGACACCAGTGGCTGTTGAGACTTGTGTGAAAGTCTCTGTTGTACATTAACACACAATGTTTGTTATTATGAGCTCAGATTCTAACAGTGGCGGCGTCTGTATGTGACATTTGGCTGATTCGGAAACACATTTTTAACTTGGATTGTGAGCTGTTGGAGAATCTCGTCTTTCCTTTTTGACAAAGCCGCCGCTAAATACTTCATCACTTAACATTTCAAAGATTTAAGACTATCAGGATCTAGCGGGTTGACCGTCATCACGGTTTAACGAGCCTCTGATATGAAGATGTTCTTGCTTGTAGTAACGTTGTCATCTTTCTGCTCTCTGTCAGGGTGTTTATTTTCAGCTCACGGTCGCACGAACTCACAGCGATCTCCAAAGTCCTAATAAACAGCATCCGGAAGTGAAACTATTGATTTTTTTTTGACTCTGCTTGATCTCTCTCTCTCTCTCTCTCTCTTTCTCTCTCTTTGTCTTTGTCTCTGCAGCTTAAAAGCTCTGGTTTCAACAGGAGGCAAAAATGTTCAAGCAGCTTGTGACTGGTAAGACCAACACACACACATACACTGGTACAGTTTCAATGTGGGTCACAACACAAATAGAAACGGCCGTAATCATAAACATGACATGTCCGGTACTGATATGGTTGTATTGATGTCTGCTAGTGCTGGTTTATTGCTCTCTGCTGGATATCGACCGCCTCCTCTTATATTATTACCCATCTTCCACCTCTTTGCACTGTGTCTTGTCAGTTATTTATTTATGTATTTTTATCCAGGCTCTTCTCACATGTCGATGACCCTTTCCTGGATGACCCTCTGCCCAGAGAGTATGTGTTGTACCTGCGACCCAGCGGGCCACTGTTGCAGCAGCTCACACACTTCTGGCAGCAGTCCCGTCTCGCCTGTGGCAAGAACAAGGCGCACAACATCTTCCCCCACATCACCCTCTGTCAGTTCTTCATGGTCAGTGTTTGCCTTAAGCTGTGCGTCTGTGCTGTAAAGGTTATCCTAGAGAGAGTCTGGATATTCTCTAAATAGTGAATACTGACACTGATATGGCAACACTGGGTCACATCAGTGTCGTTTCACCACTCTGGGACTAGTTTTGGCTGTTCTTCATATTGGGCAGTCATAGTCACTCTATTCTGGGTATATAGTCAATAAGATATAAGTTTGAAGTGACAGTGAAATAAGCTATTTTATTACTGAAATAAAAAAAACAGCTTAAAAAAGCCAAAGGAAACTAATACAAAATAGAATAATATTAATAAAATAAACTTGTAATAATAATGTTATGCCTTCTCTCATCCTTCTATAATATGGAATGGACTCTGAAGGGTGTTTGGTTTGTCTCTTGATATAAACAGTTCATCCTAAGCCCAAAAAATATATTGCATTAAAAAACTGAAAAAAACTTCAATACTCTTTAAGAACAATAATCAATCTAATTTTTGGTGTCTGCAGTTAGACCTTCTGAAACGTTTCACATTGAGAATTTAATTTTGCTTTCATTGGTGTGTTGTTGTATAGTCTGCCCTCATCCAAGTTAATGTCTTTATAAAATAGGAAATAACAGTATCAATGACACCTTTTCTGTTTCATTGAGTACAGCAAAAAAAGACCATAGCACTTAAAGTTACTAAATCACACTTAGAAGAGCTATTATCTTTAATGCCAATTTACATTCTGTATTTCTGTGACGAGTTCCCCTGAAGGGATGAATTGATGGTCTCCTTTTTGCCGTCCTACCCCCATCTCCCCCTTCCCCTCCGTTCCTCTTCCATAGTGTGCAGATGGGAAGGTGGATGCTCTGTGTGAATCTCTGCAGACCACAGTAACCAAGTGGAAGGGGCGCATCCCCATGACTCTGCCCCTGGAGCTCTACACCTCCTCAACGTTCATTGGCCTTTTTGTGGAGGAGCAGTTGGCAGAGGTGCTGAAAAGCTTTGCTGCCGATTTCGCCACTGAAGCCGCAGCTAAAGCAGGTTGGAGTGTCCTCCTCCTTAGACATGTTGGATTATACATAAACACTCACTGAGTTGATTCAAGATTCAAGATAAATTTATTGCCATTTTTGTTGGAATATATAGGAATGTTTGTGTGGTCACTTCTAGGGTCAGATACAATCAACAATAATCATCTATAAAAAAAACACATATAATCTATGTGTAAAAAACACATAAAACCCAGGAGACAAATGTGATGATAATGATTTCTTTTGGCTTTTTCCCTTCCGGGGTCGCTACAGCAAATCCGATTCGGATTTGATTCGCATATTTGATTTGGCAGGAGTTTTTACGTCGTTCCTTTTTTTTTTATTTATATTTTATTGTCTTTTCCATAATGAACACATCACATGTATTACAATGAAAATACTATTTTGTACATCGGCTTAGATCCAAAGATCCAATCAATTAGACATGAATTCCAATCATGTACACAATTTCTATAGTCATACATAATAACCACTCGGACCTGCACAAAATCAGATCTAAATTGAACCACATATTGTAACCAACTTTTCCAGATGTCATTAAATTTATGATTTTGCAATCTTAGTGAGGCCATCAATTTTTCCATATTGTAAATACTTAACATAATATCCACCTATTCCTCCACTTTTGGCACCTGATCACTTCTCCACCTCCTGGTGACCACTTTTCTAAAGGCCAACAACATGATCCTCAGTATTTTATAATCATCCTTTCTTTTTAGATTGAACAGTTCAGTTTTACCCAGGTATATTTCAAATGTAAGTGGAATTTTAATATTCGGATATGCCCTTCCTGACACAACCCACTGGACGCCCACCCCAGGAATCGAACCCGGATCCCCTGTGCAGCAGCCCGGTGCCTTACAAAATGTAATAAATAGAATAAATACGTGAATAAATGAAATAACATGCACTGCAACAAGGAGGTCATTTGTTCACACACATCAACATACACTCATATACACACACAATGGACTGCGTGTAGTACTTAGGTAGTATCATTTATGCAGAGTTAATTCTGGTGCCTGGTTGAACATCCCTTCACTCTGTCTCCACAGATGTTCACGTTGAGCCCCATAAGAAACAACTGCACGTCACTTTGGCGTACCACTTCCAAGCCAATCACCTTCCAATTCTGGAGAAGTTGGCCAAAAACGTCGACGCGTCCTCAGGCTGTGACTGGTTGGCTGTGCTATTCTCACGGGATATTCGGTTTGCAAACCACGAGGCATGCTCCTTTTTTTTATTTTTAGAATTCATTCCATTCATTCTTTGTGTCCAGTTTAAGTCTTTTCATTTTAATCATGGTTCCTAAACTGGCACAGTTGCTCGAGTGGTCATTCTGTAACCGTCTTCCACCTGCAGACGCTCCAGGTTATGTACCCGTATGTGCCTCAGAATGATGATGAACTGGAGCTGGTGCCAGGAGACTTCATCTTCATGTCTCCGGTGGAGCAGAGCAGTGCCAGTGAGGGCTGGGTGTACGGCACCTCACTGGGCACGGGGTTGTCTGGTCTGCTGCCGGAAAACTATGTCAACCGTGCTGATGAGTCTGACACGTGGGTCGTCCACGGGTAAGGACAGATTACACAGATGAAAGGAGTGAGCTTCACATACTGTACAGTGCATAATTTAGTTTTCACTTGCGAGCACTTTGCTACACAGTAACCCGAGCTGATTTATTGAATATTTCCTTATCCTCATAGCTTGTGCAATATTCCCCCGGAGGACAATTTGATACTGATAGTTACGCTATGATTAGGCACAATGACTCTTGTAATGTTGGCTTGTTACTTGGTCCCTTCTTGATAATAATTAAATAAAATATCGTAAACACATGTCGCTGAACATGTGCTGACGTGCCAGTAAACATTTCTTCCACAGATCCTTAATAAAAACTACATTTTCCGTGTGATTGTTTTGATTGAATGTCCCGTAAAGGCAGATAGTGTTATAAAGTGTGTTTATAAAGAATATAAAAATCAAATTCCTCGTCCTGGTCTGATCCTCAGGTCTCACTCCATCCTAAACTGTGCCTCTCCATTGACGTCTGCCAGCACCGTGGGAGGGTTATTATTTGACGGACAGCTGAATGAAAGTCTCCTGGACAGCCTCATTGACTCTCCCAGCCTCCCTGGCCTCTGTCCACCAATGCAGGTACAGTGGTCTTATACGATGCGCCTTCTCGTGTGGATACAGAAAACAGATGTGATACTGAGCTGCACGCTAACATCAAAGAGAAGCCATTGTTTGGTTCTGGTTCTGGTGAGTCGGGCAGAGACACGCTGGTGTCACTGAACGGCAACAGCTGCTCTGTGTGTAAAGTGCAGCTGATGTTGAATTTCCTTGTTTGATTCTTTGTACGTCTCAGGTGTCGAGGTCTACTTCCTCGTCCTCCTCGTCCAAAATGAGGCTCTTTGTGTGTCGACACGGCGAGAGGATGGATGTGGTTTTTGGGAAACACTGGATCACTCAGTGTTTTGATTCCAAAGGTTAATTCTGCTTTTTCTTTCTTTCTTTTTTTTTTGTCTGTGTGTCTGTCTCTTGTTTCTGGTCTTATCATTGTGAGCTGATATTATCCTGCCTTGTAAATGTGTAACTGTATCTATGTTCTTTAAGTGTAAATGTGTCATTCTGGCTTTTTAAGAAAAATATTTTATTTTGGATTTTTTTAAAGCTTAAGTTTTGTGCATTTTCTTATTGATATTTGTGTAGGCCGGTACATCCGCTCCAACCTCAACATGCCATCCAGTTTGCCCGGCAGAAGTGGAGCTCATAGAGACTATGACAAGGATTGTCCAATAACTGTGTTTGGTTCCATGCAGGCCCGTCTTGTAGGTCAGTGGTGCCACATATTTTAAATGGAATGTCCACTGAGGAGGTTTCAGAAGCACATAAAGCTGAACTAGAATCATTGACTGTAGAATCTCATTAATCTTGTGCTGTTTCCAGGTGAAGCCCTGTTGGAGAGCCACACAACCGTAGACTTTGTTTACTGCTCCCCGTCTCTTCGCTGCATCCAGACTGCCCAGAACATTCTGCAGGGTACGACCTCAACCTCAGTAATACTCACACAAATTACACGTGTCAGATATACAGTACATCTACACCGATGGCAACTGTTCTTTTAAAGTAGATTCAGCGTTTTAAAATGTCTTTGATTATTGAACCTTCAGTTTAATATCCTTTTAACAAAGCAAACTTGAAAAGAAATTAAAACCAGCCTGCAGGTGTTTTTCGATTTTTTTTTTTTTAATCAACGTCCAATCAAATAAGCCATTTTTTAAAATATGCTAGTATTTATTTACTTACCCAGTTTAAATCATGCCTCTGAGATTTTAATCTGATTAAATAAAGTGTTTGAGGCATGAGCATTTGGTCTAAATATGTGAAATCTTGTAAATTAAGACTTGAGGGTGAGAAGTTGCATGTTTTTCATTCTGTTTAATTATTTTTTAGCCCCACCCCCTCAGCGTAGTTTGACATTGGATGATCTGGGGTTTTTCTTCTCTGTTCCAACTTTTTCAAAATTCTTGTCTTTGTTATGAGATTCAAACTGTTATTGAATGATATTCTGTGTGAAGTTGCAGCTTTTCTGTAACACTTTGAAAAAGGTGAAGATTATTTTAAACACATTGTCGTCCATGTCAGGTCTCCAGCTTGAGGGAAAGCTAAAAATCCGTGTGGAGCCAGGGTTATTTGAGTGGACCAAGTGGGTTTCAGGCACATGTTTACCCACCTGGATCCCCCTGGCAGAGCTCACTGCTGCTAATCTGAGTGTGGACACAACATACAGGTGGAAATGCACAGTCATTTGCACTTCGTCCTGTTACCTGCAGAGCTGACATCAAAACTAACAACCCATATTTGTCCTGTTGTCCTTAGACCTCATATTCCAATTAGTAAGCTGGCAGTATCCGAGTCCTACGACACCTACATGAGTAGAAGCTTCCAAGTGACTGGAGAGATCCTGGCAGAGTGCAAAAACCAGGGTACGGTCAAATCATAAACATTCATATCCACCAGTAAAACATGTAAGTGTCTGACTGAGGCTCTTTCTTGTGTCTTTTCGTACAGGAAATACGGTCCTGATCGTGGCCCATGCTTCCTCCCTCGAGGCCTGCACTCGTCAGATACAAGGTCTAAGCCCCCAAAATTCCAAAGACTTTGTCCAAGTTGTTCGGAAGGTCTGTGGGCTGTTTTGCTTACATGGCTCCAAATCCTGCTTTTTTTTTTCTCTTGATCCTCCTTCCAGTTTTCATCTCTTTAACAACATCCACATCTGTGTCCTCTTTGTCTCTGTGCAGATTCCTTACTTGGGTTTTTGTGCTTGTGAAGAAATGGGAGAGACTGGGGTGTGGCAGCTGGTCGACCCCCCCATTCTGCCTCTTACACATGGGCCTAATCACAGTTTCAACTGGAGGGAAATGCTAATGCAAGACTGAAGACTGATATATTGTTTGACTCTCTAGCTTTTTGGTAGCTCTGAACTGCTTAAAAAACATATTTATTTTTAACACACACTGCTAGAGACCAATCCCAGCTACCAAAAAATAAATAAAAAAAAAAAAAGTCTAGCTTCCATCAAAGACTCTGCAACTGAGGCTAATGTATTTAGACGCTCTGCTCAGGAATGAAAAAGTACAGTATGTGTGGAGGTCGTAGCGAAGATGAGCTCCACGCTGGAGCCCTGGATGCCCTCTGTGTTCGAGGTCATGACCTAAAATATGGTGGTGCTTCAAGAAATATGGCGAGTTCTTGTTGGTTGCTGGTAATAAATGAATTTTTCTGAAAGAAGAAGGTTTGAGTTAAATTCTGCCCTAGCCTCCTCTTTTGATGAGGGAAGGGGGGGTGGTGTCAAGAGGACTTCTCCTGCCGACTCACACACTGTGACATGAAGACGAGAGACTATTAACCCAGAAATATTTTTTCATGTGTTTGAAGTTAATATTAACTTGTAGCTACAGCCCTCCTGGGAGACAGCACAAAAGAAATGATGACAATCAGACAGAACTGAAGCTCATTGTTTCTGGTGCTGAGATGGGTCATTTGTTTATGTTTCTTCCCTGTAAACGTCATATCATTATAATTAAGTGAATCATCTTTGTTAACGTTTACTGTATGTGCCCATGTAAATTTTTTAAACTACCACAAAGGGTGTGTAGAAATGCAATTTGGGCCAAAAAAAATACTATCAAGAACAGCGATCAATGAAACACAAACTGCTTTTTGGTTGTCCTTTTTGGCCAGATGTGTTGTTTGAAATGTTTTTTTGTGTTTTTTTTTTATGTAGGTTCCTCACACGCTGTAAGACTGATAACCACACTGCTTTTCAGATACTGGATGCATTTATTTTTAAGTTTTTTGGTTATGTCCGATGGTTTAAGTGCATATTCACACTTATTGTTGTATGACACAGAAAATATGAGTAATATTGTCAAAAATGAATAAAGCAAGGATGTTGAGGTAACATAGACCTATACATTTCAGCTTGTGCGATCTATTCTGTTGATACTATGGGAGTTTTTTTTAGTTTTTTTTTAACCAGAATTGCTTTCTAATCGGCGTTGGCAGAAAATAAACAGGAGGGGGCGCTGCATCGTACAACAAAATGGGGAAAAAGAGGATGTGATGTTGCTCTGTTTGACATTAAATCCCCTAGGAACTTACTTAAACCAGATGTTTATTTTACTATATAAAAATGTACAATTACATGTAATTTTTTTTGCTGTTTTCTTATTTGTCTTATTTGAGTTTGATTTTTCTCATTATTTTTGAAACCAAATTTTCTGAGTTGCCTCCTTTACTTGAAAAAGTAATAATAAAAATACCAATAGCAACAACAACAATACTAATGATATTAATAACAATGACAATACTAACAGTAGCAACAGCAATAATAATAATTAATCACATGAAATTGTGCCTTATTTTTAAAACAATTATTGGGAGGTAAAGGCATAATTTGCCCTGTATTAAAAAACTAAAGATTTCATGCAATGTCGGAGGTTTCACACTCCTCCGTCCATCCGTCTATTAACAAACACAGGTGAGTATCATTGTTGATCCGATATTTAGTTTTTTGGTAGTCTAAAATCACTTTTTGCCCCAGTCAAATTTCTGTTTAATTTTCTGACTTTAAGAAAAATATGCCGTGTCTAATGAATTAAAGTGACATAAAATGATAGCGCTTTCGCGAATATTTGCAAACTTTGCTAGCGTTAGTACTTGTAGCCCTGTTAGCTTTATGCTAGCGTTAGCACTTGTAGCTCTGCATTAGCACTTGTAGCTCTGTTGGCTTTATGCTAATATTAGCACTTGTAGCCTTATTGGCTTTATGCTAGCATTAGCACTCATCGCGCTGTTGGCTTTATGCTAGTATTAGCACTTATAGCCCTGTTGAAGAATTAAGATGTTCAGACACGTAATTCTTTTAATGTAGTTTGGTCATTTATGCCATTGTACGTGAGTATTGTAGAGTTACGACTTGAATAATTAACTAAATCTAACGATTTGTTTTGCAAATTATGATTATTTGCAATTATTATAATTTACGTAATTAAGTCATTATTAATTACGTTAATTAAGTTATACTTATTCCTGTAGCTCTCATTGCATAAAACAAATGACGTCACGAAAACGCAACCAAATAATACTAACGACAACAAAAATAATAATTGTATAGCAATTGTATAACCTTCCATAAAAGAATTTTAGCCCAAAATGCTTCAGTGCAGTTAAAAAATTACAAGGAATAAACTCGTAGGATTTAACATGTAACTCCTACATGCAATTTCAATGATAGGGTTTAAGACATGGGTGAGACAAGAAATACATTAATATTTTAATTACACATTAATTAAAGGTTCACCAAGGTAAAAGTACAAGAAATGAAATAAATTTCAATAGCATTGCATAAATAATCCCTGTGGTACAGTAATATTCAATCAGAAGAAGTATATGAAGTCTAATGATGTCGGAAGTCTTAACTTTAATGTAGGAAATGTGATGAATTCACTAGGATGTTTGATGGGCTGAGGTGTTGACGTCACCCAGTGTTCACAACATGAACTGAAGTCACTTGTAAAGTTCAGACAGGTTTATTCTTTACACCCTGGATGAAACATAAGTTTATGACAAAAGAGGAAAAATGTGCAGTAGACTACCTATGCTTCAGAGGAAGAAATATAAATTGTAATAATCCCTCTGAAAAGGCTAATGGCACACGTAAAAATAAAAGTGTTGTCTGTAAGGGTTTTACCATGTAAAATGTCTAAGTGACTTCCAACACTAGATGGCGCTAAATGATGACAATATCACGAGGACCCACCGTAGTTGACCTCACTGCTTTGTACTCCACAACTACGAACCTTTTCCTCTCTATGAACACC
>JAPTHA010000007.1:13594700-13608467 GCA_029814585.1 Gymnapogon annona
TATATTACACAGAGAAGCTTTAATGAAAATCTTAATTGTTTTTGCTGAAATTACTGTGTCCTCATTCCCTAACGTGATTTACATGTCAACATTGTTATTCGCAGTAGAAACAATGGTTAACAGTGGATGAAAACCTGCTCATAAAAGTAGTTGTTTATAAGAGAGGGGAGTCTGATAAAAGTATGATCAATATTGCAACTGTAATAAAGATTTGGCTGAACTGGTCACTTTAAAGAATTGTCCATACATCTGTATAAGGTTTGTCTATCGGTCTGTTCCCCATAATGTCTAAAACATGATATCGCTGAATAATTTGACAGAAGGTCAAACAATGCATCACAGATATTCAACGAACTGAAAATAACTGTTGGCCACAGGTCAAAGCTACAAGTAATACAATGAAATCTAAACATGGCGAAACTGTTGTGAATGCAGTATCTTCATAATCACTAATTGAACAGATTATGGTTACGTGGTACATATAGTATTAGGCAGCAAGTCATGCAACAGTGATTTTCAGGGTTAATTTTCAAAAAGCAAGGCAGAAAAAGGCACACAGCTTCCTTAAAGCTGTATTAATGATCAATTTATGGTTCTGTTACCTTGTCAAGATCTAATTTTGGCTAAATTCAACAGTTTTTTTTTTCAAAAACGGAGCGAATCATGAATTACCTCAGTTTCAATTTGTATGGAAAGTGCAGATGTCAAACTAAAATTGTCAAGTCAATGGTATTGAGAGCACCGTTAAAACCTAATCATCTTCATTGTATCTGAAATTCGAAATAATTTTTAATAATTCATAATTTATTTATCAAGTATTTTTGCATATTTATACAAGGTTGAATAAATGTTCTAAGCTGCCTTGGGATGGAGCTACAGTTGGCACATGCAACATTCCATAAAGAATAACGGGGAGGTCTATTTGGTGGTTACATCCAGGAAAAAGGATAGTAGAAACTAATACAGGTAATAGTATAAGGGTACAGATGGCACCAACAATGCACCAACTACAGGGGGTTTAGACAAATGAGTCTAGAGAAGACTTGAGTGAGGTCAGTCAGACAGATACAGGCCATCTCCCAAAAGGCACACACACACACACACACACACACACACACACACACAGCCATTACCTGAAAAGAAAAGTGAACATTCACAAAGCAAGAAATGAACTCAACCTGGTAGCAAAAACAATAGAAAAGAAAACATATTGATTTCATACACTGAATACCAAGCGGTAGGGAGTATGTCTTTCGTGCCAATGTATGTAGACCTCTGACGACATTCCAAGCTGCAGATGTTTTTTTCCCCGTCCTGCCTCTGCCCACAGTTGACAGAACACTGCTGAACAGTTTTCTGATGAGGTGTTGGGCTTTCACAGGTCAACACTCTGATGTCGTCGCCTTTGGATGAACTATAAACTACTGAATTTTTGTAATCTTTTACTATTATGACATCGTTTCAAGTTGAAATATGGATCTCCAAGTGCTTGAAACAAGTCTCTGTTGGATTATGCAGTCTCCGGATATTGTATTTTCCCAATGAAGTGTCAGAAGGTCTTTCTGGTTGTGCCTGGCAGGATGCTGCTGATCAAATACTTGTAATATACAGTAGCTTTGCGGGCGTTTTGTAGTTGACGGATATCTTTGATATTTCAATGTGATGCTGTTGGTGTGCAGAGTTACAGTCACATTGGACTGAGTGGGCTGTCCTTCAGTCCGTCCCACATTCTCCAGATTTCAAGGACAATGGAGACATGTGTCCCAGACCACCTCCAAAAGCAGTCTGAGTGAAGGGATTTAACTGTGTCCTCAGTGTGTCCTGAGTGTGTGCACACCTGGAATTAAAGCTGTCTGCGCCTGATGAGATTTACCAGGATGAATATTAATGCCAGCACTGAGCAGGGCCACAGATGTTAGATGGGCAGCGTTTTGGAGGATTATGGGGCTTTCTGGTACAAAGACTTCTTACAAGAGAGGTTTTTCAATGTGTTGTTGTGAACGGGTTTAAAGTAACCCACGCATAGGTCTTTTCCTAAACAGTCCCGTGTACACTCCACAACAAACGCTTTCATGTGAGGACTTCACACTTGGTACTACTTCTCCTGATCCAATGCCTGGTGCCAGCAAGTCCTGAAGGCCTCTCTCTATACAGTGTCTCAGTGAGTCCAGCTGCCTGACCTAGGTACTGTATAGAGGGTTTTCTTTGCCATTTGTAACTTCAGTCTCTTGTGAATAAACAGAATAACATCGTGCAATGACTTCATTATACAGACTGATCTCAGATGGGCATTTGAAGCACAATACCTATGCATGTTTGAACTTTCGCTTGTTTTTAACCACGTCTCAATTTACATCTAGATCTCTGGTTCACATCACCTTAACCCTAACTAAACCCCGAACCCTCAGCGCGTGGTGTTTGACTCATCAATAATGACATGAACAAAAAGAAGGCATTTCCTTCAGTCCATGGTTATGAACCATTGGATTTTGCAAGCTGTTCATATATATTTAATATATTTCCATATTCCTGTTGCATCTCTTTCTATAAAATATGATCAATCACTGAGTTTCTTTCAGAGGTAGGGCTGAGGAGATATAGCCAAAAGACAAAATTATTATTATTATTATTATCTGTATGTGTGTGACATTGACAATTTAGTTTTGTACTCAGTTTTTGACTATGTCCAAAAACACTTTTATTACAACTATGTGGTGCCTGTGTACAATATTGATAAGCAAAACAAAGACACAACTTGTAAGATTAGTAATGTGCATTGTTGTTAAAAATAGCAGCAATGTTGATCCCTATTTCATGACATTTTACAGAGCGTTGCATAGCGTCCATGTCTGGGAAGTCCGTGTTCCTGTAGGAAAAACTTGACACACTTGTTAAGCTGTTCTGGGTTCTGTTCCGTCGGCCTGTGCTTTATATCATCGTTAAGCACCACTGTCAGCCAGTCGGTGTTTGTTTTGCTCCAATGAACAGTTTGTTATTTGTGATCATGTACTAATATACTTTGACTAACGCCATAGATTATCGGAGTCCTTGTTTTAGCATAGATACGGCGTGAAAATGATGATGACTCACCGTTCACAGCAAAACCTGAAGTTGAAGATAAGTCACCTCTAAACAGTGTATTCAGTCGATTGTGAGACTCAGCGTATTCCTAGGTTCTCTCGGCTGGACACTCAGAGGGCGGCTGACCACTGTAGAGTCAGCATATGCCACTGCGCACAGGAGCGGCTGATGAGCTGCGACTTTTAGATCTTGTTGTTTCTCGAATGTTGGAAAGAACAGCAATAGATGTTTTTCGTTAGAGTTCATGGATGTCCTGCGTCCAAACCCACATCTGTCTTTTAAATAACTGCAGCCTCTAACTATAACTGAGCCTAAATACAGACTGGTATTATCAACATAACAACACAGATCAGGATCCTGCTTTGACTCAATACAATAATAACTAAGGTCTCAAAATAGTGTCCAATAAACTTAGCAAATGCTCTGCAAAGTATTTAAATGGAATTCTGGTACAAATACTTTATAACCTCAAACATTTATAAACCTTTTTATTGCTATTGAGACTAAATTTAGTCACTAAAAACAGATTCCCCTCAAACACATTGTACTTTCTACCAGTTGTTCAATGTTTATATGTTGGGAATAGTGATCAAGTGACTTTTTTTTTTAATGTTTCTAACCATCTTTAATTTAAAGCATACGTGTAATTGTGTGTGTCTGAAAACTGTTTTGTGAACCGTCATTCACAAAACAAAGCCATAGAACAGCTGTCAGTACACTGGTGATTTTCCTGCTACGACATGTCAGAGCGCCTGTGATGAAAAGGCAGGATATCATGCCATTTAGTGTTTTAACAAAACTATACCACACAGTTGAAACCTTACATCCATTGGGCAAGAAGCACCTACACTAATGTGTCTTAAATTCATTATCACCAGCATTATGTTGCAGTCACCCATGACTTACATTTAAAACAAGACAAAAAACCCTCTGTTTAGCTCAAATTTCCTGCACCAAAATGCCCACTTACAGGCTGAACTCAATTTAAAAGTAAATAATATAATATAATTTTGGTGTACTACTACCCATTGAAGTGTGTCTTTTTGGCGCAGGCTTATGTTTCACTGACCGTTTCCACAGATTCTACTTGAAAACTCCTTTAAAATAAATCAAATATCCTCAAGTGCTTTATTATTCAACTGCTTCATGTCGTACTTAAAATACTTAGACAGAAGTGTCATTGCTGGATGAGTGCAGGAGGTTTCAATCAGTTTAACATCGGTTTTTATTATTCCCTTACGTTGCAATAGTAATAACCAACACTTAAACATTACAACGACATAAAAAAAAATCAACAGTATGAAACAAACTCTGTGGATTTGTTTTTGTAGTTTAAAGAACTCTTGACCTATTCTACATGCCCTCCAGCCCACACTGTACTTGTGTACTCCTTATGCAGACATATACATTACCTGGTGCTTATACATGCATAACCAACATTGTTCCTGTTCTGAACCTTCCGTATGTTGACTCCGGTGCGAACAGTGTGTGTTTTCTGGAGGGAGTGACGTTGGAGAGAATTTTACTTTCAAAACAAATAACAATGGTCTCTTCTCTCCAAACATAGTCCAGTGATAGTTTAAGTACTTCAATGCGGTACACGATCATTAATGTTACTGCTGTGTTGAAACCATGTTTTTATAGATTATTGGTTTGTTCTTTTAGTGGTTACACATGGCTCCTCCCCGCATCATTACATCACAAACTATACAAGATCATGGAAATGTCCTAGTTACTTTAATAATAGTAATTACATAATTTATGCAACTATTTTAATCATGTTCATTTGCACTTTCTTATTGTGATTGTAATTACAGTTATTATTTTTAAATAATATGTGTTAAACTGAGCAGTGACATATAAATGTACTGAATACATGCACATAAAGTAGTAGTAATGTAGTAGTAATGTCAGAGATATTTGATTTCCGAGATTTCTTGTACAGACTGGACAGAATGGAGTGAACTCAGGTGTACATTAAACCTATGTCATCATCAGTATTTTTAGTACAATAGAAACTGTAATTTAAGTACAAATTTTCTCACTTATATTAACTAATCACAGAAACTCTGTTTAATTTACAATTGGTTTCTCCCCCATACTGATAGTGTACTATGACACTTGCACAATCCTGCCAGTTTTTTTAGTACACCTCACACTCCTGACAAATTATATACTTATTAAATGCTGCACTGATTGCCTACAGAGTCATTTAGTGTTACATTCTTTACCAGTGCTTACCTAAAGACTCAATGGCAATCAGTTTGCATTTCATAAACATATAATTTTAATTCTGTAATCGCTAGATGTTGTGTAAATTCTGTCAGTAATGTGATATTCAGTGTATATAGGCAGGTTAATCACACATTTGTAGGTAGCTGGTGTGAGTTTGGCAGTTTGAAAATGTACATGCTGTCCAATGATATCCTGTGGGGAAACAGATTAAAATAGCTCTCCTATTTTTTCACAGGTCTCTCCACTGATTAGGGCTGTTGGAAATACTAGCGTCATTATGGCACCATATTCAGTGATCCTTCTCACAGTGCAGAGCTACAGAGATGGAAAAGTTTAACAAAAAAAAGTGTGTAACAGGCGCAGCAGAAGACACGGTCGTGAGGGATGATGGATTAATGTTAGAATACGTGTAGATTTACCCGAAACCGAAACAGAGATCCACAGAGTGTGGAGGTAACTGCATGTATGAAAAGGTGGTGGGAGGTTGTTGGGAACAGAAAGACATGTTTCTGGAGCTGCATGCTTTACATTCTTAGCTGCTGACCTCTATGGAAAATAACAACAGCCGGGCTTGAAGGTCATGCTGCTGAGGCCGGTGGCTGAGGCTGACTGTCTACTGGCAAACTGTCCCCCTTCTGCCTGATTCTGCAAATATCTGATGTTTCATAGCCAAATGCTGGATGGTCCTGTGATCAAAGTGTCTCAGAGGGCAGATACTGGACAGAATGATGCAAGTATTACAGCAGGCAGACAACCAGCGATGGAGATGTCGCCATCATTTATTTATTTATTTTCCATTTTCCAAACCTCGAGCTGTTAAAAGCAAGATGTGTTTAGGATGTAGGCGTGTGTTGAACTCCTCCAGATGTGAACAGTATGCATTAATGGTAAGGTACATGGAGACCAAACCGTTTTTGAAGTCTGTTTCATAGTTATTATTTTTTTTATCTTTTTGTACGTCTTGTGGTGATCGGTCACATTTGTGCCATAACAGAGCAGTCAGGTCACAACCGTTTCATTTGGAAAATTAGGACTGAGATTACTGTCACGGGCTGAAGTGAAGCTAAGGCAGCAGTTGAAAGCATGCGAGTAACTGACATGTGGATTAGGGATGAAAAGACAGAATCATTGCAATAATCACACACCATTTCACTAAATGGTTTAGAATAATCCCTAAACAAACCGCAGGCCAAGGCGTCACTGACAGCGGGAGCCTCCCCTCAGTTCACAACTGTGATAGAGGACATATCAGCTCATGTGAAAACCCTGTTTTTCTGTCTTGATGAGATACACGAAGCATTCATAAACGCCTGGGATTACTAAATTAGTTGTTGACGACAATTTCATTCAGGTTATTAGTTTCAGACAGACTATATTTATGTCAAATCCCATTCCTTTGTCTTCTTGCATTATCTTTTACTTAAGTTTTAAAAAAAAAAAAATTTGTTTTTTGTTGTTTAATTGAAAACTGTGCTGGAGAAAACAATACCTTCGAAGACCACTTGGAAATTGGATAAAGAAAATAAACGTGCTTGTAAATGTCTCGTGAAATGTCTGAATCATTCTTGTAGATCAGAAAGTGAACCATATATTGTCCTTAAGAGGAAGAGTATGTGCACATACAGTTACCTATATGCTCTACAGGTGATAGGTGCAATGAACGCTGAAAAATAAATCAGAATACCACAAAAATCATGGTAATGCGACATTTAATATCCATATTACAAAAGGTGCAACTTTTGATCAAAGTCCAATATATTCCATCAGTAATAGCTGAGGCCTTGTGGTGGCCCAGTGCTCCCCACTGTGTGAACCTCTCAGCCACAAAATCATATTCAAATCATGTCATGTGCATAAATCACATTTGAAAAAAAAAACACTGAGAGACTGAAATACAAAAATGAATGTTTTCTTGCACATCCTTTTGTCATCCTCTGTTTGAAGTGGCAGATTCCTTAACATTAGTGACACGTTCCAGCTAATTTATCATTAATTATGTAAAATAAAAAAAATGGCTATTGAGTCGTCTGGCAGCTTGTCATTACTATCTCCTTTTTTTGTCGGGATTAATTGATATTGATGCAGTGAATCGGCGTTTAGATCTGATGGTACGGTCTTTAATGGCGTCCTGTGCTTGCGTCAGGACGGAGGGTAGAAGTAACTGGTCTGAACCTGCTCTTTTTCTCCCCTCGGTTCGAACGTCCTCTTGTAAAAGAAACGGCTCTAATAAACTAACTCTCGCTGCGCCTGCCAGACCACACGCTCTCTGTCAGCTGTAAAATACGACCACGCTGCTTCCCTTTTTGCCTCTTCCCTCTCTGCTCCGTCCACCTCTTCTCATCTGTTCTTCTACCAATCCATCTCCTTCATCTTTTACTTCGTTCTTCATTTTCTCACCCGTTCTTTCTCTGCTTCTTTCCTCCTGTTTCAGCCTCTAACTGAAACCTGTTTTTCCTCATATGTCTGTGATGTCTGGTGTGTGTTTTTTAAAAAGAAATATATTTTATTTCGATTTTTCATTACACAGTGTTGCAGTTGCATTCATACACTACACAACGACTTTCCTATCCCCAAAAACACCAAAAACAAAAATAAACAAAAAACATAAATAACTGAACTGCATGAGTCCCAGAGATACATACTGTATGTTGAGCTCACACCTCCTAAGTCTTCCAGGCCCTCTTCGACTGTAGAGATTTTGGTGCTCTGGCAAATTTTCCCTGTGGCAATGTTTGCTGTATCTTGTAAAACATCTTACTTGTTTTTTGCATTCTGATGTCTGTGATTATACATTGCAATATCTGTGTGTAGTCGCATTAGTTGTTAAAAAGTTAAGTAGAGTAAACTTTTAGGGCGACACAGTGGATAACACCCTTCCTGGGTTTGACTCCAACAACGGTCAGTGCGTTCTCTCTAGGTATTATGGCTCCTCCGACCATCCAAAGACATGCGCTAATTGGTTCATTCAAAACAGCCCATAGGTGTGAATATGAGAGCGATGTTTCTCTCTGTGTTGGTCCTGTGATGAACTGGTGACTCGTCCAGCGTGTACCCCGCCCTCGCCAGCAAGTAGCTGGGATGGGCTCCAGTGTCCTCTGTGACCCTAGTGAGGATAAAACAAGTTCGGAAGATGAACGACCAAATGAATGAATGAATAAAGTCAATACTTTTATGTATTCTGGTAACTCACCTGAACAGTATGGGTGCATTGTATTTACTTGATTTTCTTCATTGTCACATTTGACCCACATCGAAATTCACATTACCTTTTGATATTGAGCTTTTCCACAGACAAAACTGTTAACTATACTGGTGTAGAGTTGGATAATCCTGGCGTAAATGACTGTACTATTAGTCATTTACACTACAGATGCTTGTGTTGACTCCATCAGTAATGTGCTTGTTTACGAGCCACATCATGCTCTGCTTTGTAGGGCCTCATGGTGTCAGTCCCAGAAACCTGGTGATTGCTTCTAAGAAATCTGGCTATTGACCAGAGAACAGGACCAAAATAAACAACACACTGTGAGGGGATTAAGAGTGTTGTGGAGCATCTAAAATTACAGCCCCCAGAACATATCCAGATGTTGCCCTCTTGATCCTCCTCAGGTAACATGCATGACAGAGCAGCCATTTGCAACAGAGGAAACAGTCCCCAGAGTGGACCGTGTAACACTCTCCTCTGTGGAGAACTCCTGGAGGTTTATACCTGTGGGGAACATGCTGAAAAAGCAGGAAAATTTCACCCCGTGGCTCTGAGTGTTTAAAAAAAAACCTGAAAATGCAAGGTTTAGAAATGGTCATTAAGCTGTCTGAATGCATCCTTAAATAAATCCATTTAAATGCCTTTAAAGATCTTTACAGTGTGCACACCACGGTTTCAAAGCTTATGCTGCCCATACCAATATGAGCTTTTACATACAAAAATGGTTCAGTGTACTTTTTGAATGAAAGTAAAAAAACATAAATCATGGACAGTTGAGGCCAAATACAAACAAAATTGTCACTGACTTAGACAAACCTGTAGCTCGTATCTGTATCTATTTGATATGTGTACTCCTGTTATTTATTTATTTTATTTATTTATTTGTTTACTTAACAGGGACAGCACACATTAATAAACGTTTCTGTAAATGTGTCGGTTTTAGCAAAAAAAATCTAATTTTCAACCGTTGTCCCTGGCCAGATGTATTATGCCATCATCCATAAAATTACAGACATTTTAAAAGGTATTATATATGTTATATCACTGGAGTTAGTTTGACCTGCTGCTTTTGTTTCTTACAAATCATGTTTGCCTCTAAATTCAAGGAGAACGTACATGGTTGTGAAAAAGATGATTAATTTCACCAATTTCATTCATTTCAAAATGACGTGTTGGTTGATTTGAATGATTTTTAATATTCAAATAAAATGAAGGTCCCTAAAAACTTTCTAATCCAGTGAAGTTTGGGCCTAAAAAATACCTTGAGCATGATTTGGAGTTAGAAAACAAATGAGAATGTTATAAAAAATATTATGATACCACCAGTGATTACTGATGTACATTATGCAGCCTGGTCAGAATTTATCAGAGCCCACGCAGCTCACACCACAGTCTGGTGCGTGGGCTCACACGCATCAAAAATAGTTAGTCCTAAAATTGATCCGTCTATTTTTAACATTACTTGTCAAATCGTCAAATTAGGGAAAAAAAGTATTTGAGTCACATGAGAAGTCAGATAAACATGAAGATGCCAGTAAATGCCTCCCATCAACTAATATTATCTGAAAGACGCCAAAATCAGATTCCAAATTTCCTTCATATATTTAGGCTTTTTTTTTTGCCAAGATCACTGTGAAATATGGCTTAAATCCTGTTCATAAAGCTATTTAGAAAGTCTAAAATTAAACTTACTGAAACCCTGGATTATGATGCAGTAGAATGATGAATAATAATGCGTGGTCTTTACATTCCATATTGTCTGATGGGTTAGTTGTTGTACACCTGATCACACTGTTGGTTAATGAGTATGTCACCTGCGCATGCTTCGGTCAGGTCTTTGAGGTGTAGACCTTCATCACTTCAGGGCTTAATGCGTCACTCAATATCGGCGCAGCGACAGTGTTTTTCGTTGAGTTGAAGGGTTACTGTTCGGTTCAGAAGTTTTTTCATCAACATCACAAATTCGCTGCATAAAGTAATTTTGCTCGCTAGACACTCAGTGATTTGTGCCACTTAAAAAATGTCTCCCAAACAGAAGACGATGCTTCAACCAGAGATCAAACCAGACCTGAAGGAGGAGGGGGGGGTTTGACATTAGTAGATGTTGAAGCATCATAATTGAAGAGGGCTTTGTAGGGGAAACTCAATATTTAAATTGAATGGCACACTCTTCAGGCAAGGATTTTTCAAGGCCAGAGGAAAAGATGAATTACTTCCTCCCACTGTGGTGTATTAGTTGGAGGAAGGACGCTTTGCTTGTGCTTGCTTTGCATTACATAGTGAATTATTGTCCAGCCTGTCGTTGTTTCTGCTGGAGGATCTGAACTTGTATCTGTTTTAACTCACTGTTGTCGTGTCTTAACAGAGCCTTCTGGGACGCCTGCCTTACCTTTGCTGCACAGTGCCACATTGTGCCTGATCATTTACCTTGCGCTATTTGCATTTAATTGGCTGCAGCTGTTTCTCTCCCAGCGGCTAATAGCTGCCGAACTCCTTCGATGTCCGTACGTGCGTTCATTGTGCCCTTTTGCACATTAAAAAGATGGAGATTAAAAAGAAATCTCAGTTTGTTCTTTACCGTTCCCAGATTTGTTTAACCTGCTATTGACCATCTACCTGCATTCTGCCGTTCGTTGCAAATGTATACAAACACTCGAGCACGCAGATAGGGCTGTGCACGCCACACGCTACCTAACGTGCGGTAAATGAAACAGTGAACGGCCACCTGGTTCCTGTGTGTTTCAGAAAGCTTTACTTTTAGGGCGAGCCTCCCTACTTAGTTAAACAAAAGGGCCTCCGTGTTGGTCCTCTAGATAAACACACTTTCCTGAGAAAACACGGACACGGTTACACTTTAACCTGCCCGGGGAGGCCACAGCTACATCCTCCTGGACAGTTCAGGTCAGACTGGGCTGCAGTTCAGACCTGCAGTGAGAATCATGCGCTGCACATGAAACCATGCTGGCCTGTCAAACAATGGAGCCTTTGACAGCCGTTACCCCCTCCCTAGTCCACAGTACAGTCAGAGCACTGTCTCTCTAGGGCTTGGGTGTCACTCCCCTCCTCTGTTGTGCTCCCCTGGAGCTGACCAGCTGGCTCCTAGGCTGTGGGATGGGAGAGCAGAAACACAGAGGAGGCACAGTCAAAGTTCAGCCCAGATTAGCAAAGCAGAGAGGCCAGCGGCGACTTAGCTCAGCCACGTCTAAGCTATTCTTGCATCAATAACTTGACAAGCCACTTGAGAAGAGGTTTAACCAGTCTTCTTTAGACTGCGTTAGTCCAGATAATCTCAGTGTAGTCCTAGCCCTTGGCTTTGTGCAAGGATATTCATTTAACTGTAATTTTGGCACGTTTTTACTTGTGTACATGTTGTACATTAGACATGCAGTATATTACTAATGCATTTATTGTTAATATACACATTAAATATATACAGTGCATATTTCAGGACACTAATCCGAAAGTAATATAATCAGTTTTACAAGTAATATGTTTTCTACTAAATTTAGTACAATGGCAGTAGTGATTTACACACTGCCATGCGTACAGGTACAGACGAGGCCACTCTACTTTTGAAATAGGGTTCCAGTCTATGTTTAGACTTAAGTTCAAGCAGTTGTATTGCACATATTTTCTCACTATCTTTGTGCATGTGCAACACAAAGAAGAAAGGCGGTAGCATACCGTGTCGTTCATTCATGTGGACTCTGATCAATTTGAGTCTTTTCTCTTCATGAATAATAACAGGAAGGAAGGGGTTAAAACTGTAGTATAAATGCCTGAACGGCTGAAAGGTTTTCAGCATGTGAAACAATGAATAAAGTATTCTTATCTCTGGTAGATGATGAACATATATGCAAGCAATGAGTGTTATCTGATGGTGTAGTTATGTGGACCCCCACCCCCCCAGTACAGCACAGCAGCAGTCGTGTAAACAGACAGCGCTCCAGAGGAATGCTGGACTCTGTGACCTCCCGCCCCGAGTGCTGTGCTCGGTGCACTGAGTTCAGCTGAACAGCCCGCCCCATGCTGCGCCTCCCCAAAGCCCCGCCTCACCCAACCCGAGCTTGAGGCCCCTCAGGGTGGAAAAAAACACACCTCTTCCACCCAACACCACAAACTCTTCACATATACACAAATATGAACAGGCAGACACACATACAGGGAAGAGTGCTCTCCGTCTTCACCGCCCATCTGTCATCTGTAGTTCTTATAGATTATAGCCACTGTCATTTGGCAGATATTTAGGAAAACAGTTTAATGGTCGCACCCTCTGTCATTCCTATCATTACTTGTGAAGTTACATATGTACGAAAGAAAGCTCATTTCCCACATACGTCAATGGAAATATCAGGCCTCTTTATAAGTATCCGATATTTTCTTTAGAAACTGAGAAGTGGTACAATATGGTCATGCATACGAACTTGTCCTTGGAAACAAGAGCCTTCAGTTTTTTCTCTTTGCTTTCTTTTTCAGTTAACTATCGTTCTTTTTCATCAATAGACTATTTGCATTGGCAGTGATGTCTAATGTTAGATATAAATGTCGGATTCAGACAGAAATCCAAATTGTCCAAAGGTAAAATTGCAATGTAAAAACCTGAACCTTTTAATTTAACCATAATAATCAGCATTCACTAGAAAATACTGTAGGTCAGGGGAGGCATGGGTAGTGTCAAGCAGACACTGCCCTCTGCTGGAGTGTGAAGAAAGAGGTAAGGCAGGTTCACAGACAGCAGCCTTCAGTTAGATCCACAGTTTGAGAAGTCACACTTCAAAATGTAGTGCAACCCTCCTGTTGTCTTCCAGTGTCAGCGAGACGCAACTCATGAATAAAGAAATAAATCATTTGATGGAAGACATTTTAAAAGCAAAAAAAAAATTGAGTTGTACCTGCTCACCTGTCAGGGATTATGAATCACAAATATGGCTCTTCCTTGATTGCAGTGAAGAGACAGTAAATCTGATACAGACACTGATGATTATCACTTAGCTGCACCTCATCATATTATACACAGGGGGCCCTGCACATGTGTGTGCTTTGCTCACGCACTAAGTTAGACATGTGGATGCGCACTAATGTGCACATGCACAGACACACATGAGCACACACAGACATACAGTTAGCCGTTGTCTGAGGAAACGAGGAGCTGTCTGGTGCCATAGCAACCAATGCGGGTATCCCACCCTTCTAGAGCAAAAGAGGAAAAAACAGTGGCAATGACAGACTGACAAAAGCCTAATGAG
>JAPTHA010000007.1:13619331-13634058 GCA_029814585.1 Gymnapogon annona
CAGTATCCTACTCCTGTTTAGGTTATTAAAGCCTTGTTTTTCAATATTTTCAATATTTTACCTGCTCGCCTTTTACCTTTAAAGCATTTTAATACCCTGGATGAACTTTATAATATTCCAAGGTCTTTGGTTGTACACATTTACTTGTGCTTTGGCTCATTACTTGAGTCGATGCAATTGCAGATTAATTGATATAGTTAAGTACAGTAAATACTAGGTACCTCGTACAACACTGCCAATTAGGAAAACCATTAAAAGTAAAGTAAAAGAAGTTTCTCTGCAGTGAAGATGCTCTTTATAGAAAACCAAGTCCTCAGTTGTACCTCAAGGAAATGTGGTCACTTACTCCATTATTGCTGTCAACGCATCTTTGACTGGAGGGAAATGAAGGCAGGAGGCAGATGAATGCTCCTCATTCAGGTACAATCACAAGTGCAGAAAAGGACTTTACTTGAATGAAGTTCTTTAATGTAATTGATACTGTGTGTGACCTACAGATAGAAGAAGTATGTCTTGCACAGGCGTGTTCGTTCTTTACATGACTTCAAAGAATAAGGACACAGACTCCAGCAGGAGTTGAGAAACTCCTGAAAAGTGGAAAATTGCAGTGGCATAGTCAGAACGTGAAGCCGTTAGAAGTAATTCCTGAGCCTCTAAGTCGAATTTTTCCTCAGAATTGGACTTGGTAAAGAGAAAAAATGATTGTATTGGCAACGGTTATTGATAACGTGTGGAGACAGATAGCTGAACAGTTTGATTCTCACAGCAGTGGGTTTACATCCTTTTGTGAATATGAACTCACGTTTTCCACATGTAGACTGATCCCAAATTTTGGATTCTTTCCTTTTTGTATTCAAGAATTTGGCAGTACACCAGGTTGCACTAATCCCATTGTGCTTGATGTAAGTATATACTGATGGATTTAATTTACCTATTCAGCTGAGTAACAATGAAACAGCTGAGATTTATTATTGAATATACAAAACACTGAGACGAGTGGTGATGACGACAACGATGCATGACCCACGACTACAAGCTTGGATAGATTTTGTAACTTTTCTGTACTTATAATTTGATGAAAAAAGTTGAAAGTAGTTCTTTGGAAAACTTCAAATCCATAAAATATCATATGCTATGTTTTCTTTTAGTGCTTGTAAGTCACTAAAATGGCTTCAGAATCTACTCTAATACATGGCATTTATTCAAATTTATTTGATTTGCAGAAGTCAGCATAATTTTATTTTTTATGTAAATGTAAGATGAAGCACTTAACATACATTATTACATACATTATTTGACTTTATATTTGACCTTTTCTCGACTTTGTCACTCTTGCAAAAAACTCTTACATCCCCATTTTTGAGAAAAACAATGCTCTTTATTTCATGTGAATGTAAGTTGAATGAGCATTATAGCGATGCTCTTTGGTGAAATACAAATACTTAACCTATTATATGGATTATGGTGGCATTTGTGCATAATCTCTACATATGTATGCAGCACAGCTATTTGTCTTTGCATTTTGGCTTTATAGTAATTGCTGTACAAACATCCTTTAAATGAGTAAATAAATAATGACATTTTCCAGACTAGTCATCATACTGTACAATGCGTCTTCCGTGCTATTATCTGTGTGAATGAGGATTGGACTCATACATTTGTGCTCGTGTTGTGCATGCATGCGAGCTAAATTTGCTGTTTGAAAGTGAAGCTCTTTGCCTCGTTCCTTCCTGTGTGTTCTGAAATCTCCTTTGCTGCAGACAGTCTGGGGTGCAGAGCCGGGGGGATGGTGTGGGGAGTGGGAGGGGGAGGAGGGGTGGACAGCGGACATGGCGGCAGGCCAGAATCAATTGGCAGTGTAATGAGATGGCCTGGTGCCAGGTAACCATGGAGCTACCCTCTTTGCCTGTCTACCAGCGCAGAGTTCAAAATTAAACTGAATGAATGAGAGAGGGGGGAGGGAGGAAGGGGAATAAGGGCCTGAAATGGCAGGAGTGGAGGATGAGAAAAAGAAAGGAATAGCAAGAGAGGAGGGAGGCTGATGAGGCACGGCGGGCAGGTTCAGAGCACTGCTGGAGAATTTCACTTATTTGAGGGAAGGAAGATGAAGGGGATAAACCCACCCACCATGTTCTCCGTCTCCATACCTCTGTCTGTACTTTGCTACTGTTAATTCCCATATGAAACAGGCTTTAATGAGAGAAAAACTACACAAAGCATGAAAAAACGATTTCCCCCCCTATTTTTTTGGCTCTACTGGACATCTATGCATTTCTACACCCCCTCCTCTTCCTCCTGTCATGCAAGATGTGTTAATATACCACATTTGGCTGTGTACTTAAAGTGATTAGTACAATCCAGTGTATCCTGCAGATGAATAGAAATTAAGTAATTAATACAGCAATTAGACCTTTGTCTGCGTCTTACAGCTTCAGCCCTGCTATGTCATTGTGCATAATCTCCGAACTTTGAAGAAGTGCCAGCCATAATGAAAAGTTTGTGTTGTGAACTATTTCCTCAGTTGTCCAACATGGCAGCAAAACCACAAATACTATAATGACATTTTTTATTTAATTATGTGCTTATTCTAGGTCCACTCAATGAAAAACTTGTATCCTTAATTTGAACCGCAAAGTGATTTCTGTTTATTTAGATGATAACACTCATGATATTAATAAATCATTTTGTCCATTTGTGTTGTTTTTTTGCAATTAAAGGTAAATAAACCTAGTGTGTTGACCACAGGTTCAAGGTGTGTTAGAAATATTGGTTTAATAATAATAATTACCTCTGATCACATGTGTGTTATCACAGCTTCATAGAGTAAAGTCCTGCCATGTATTTGTTCCAACCATTGAGTGAACCGTCCCATTTTGGTGAGCACAACTCATCCAGGTTGATTGGATAATTAGTGAAATTATCTGTGTTAAATGAACAAGTGAAGCCAATCAATACATGGCAGCACTTTGACTTTATGGACCTGGGGTCACACACATCTGCCGCTGATCCACTTCATACCTTTACTGTCTTGATAAATTCCACTCGTATTTTCAGGTGAATAAACTCTCATCTGGCTCATCTGTTGCTGCACATGAAATTTGACACCATAGCAACATGACTATATTGTTTTTCTGTTGCTAGGTAACCCACTTCATGATGATTCTGTGATTCTGGGCATAGCAACATGGTTGTAAAGCAACTGTATTCCACAATTAGTAATATCGTCCAAAATACTGGTTCTGTTAACTTGCTCTTTTCACTAGTTTCTTTCGTGACCAAAAATACCTAAGTGTGTCAAACTGCAGCAGTCAGCTCTTTCTGGTTTTTCTGTGATGCCAGAGACACACATATACACACACCACATACACACACACGCAGACAGAGCTCACTTCTCTTTTATTATATAGCATGTGTACACAAAAAGTGTAGCCGGTTTTGGGGAAGAGCCAAAAAAAGTGCAGCATGTTTCAAAACCCTTAATGGATAGGATCTAAACTCTTATTACAATTATTCAATTTTGGAAATGTCTTTGCTTAATCATGAACAAAGTGTGAATTTTGCCCGAGTGACTGTCAAACATACATGCACTTTCATTTGCATTTCCTTAGCCTTGAAAGATATCTTTGTCCTTCAGTTACATGTCGACATCAGAATAACAGGCTTTTAAATTCTTGCCGGTGTACTTTTTCCTACGTCATTAGTAATATAGTTCAAATTCAATATTGGCTAAACAATTTAGTGTTTTTAAAAAGCACAATTACCCCTTGTATTAAATTTAAACAGCTACAACACCTGGGTTCATTGTATTTTACAACAGAAATAAACGCCTGCTACAGTTGAGACAAATGTTTGTGTGTGTGTGTGTGTTTATCCTGATATGACCTCTGCTTTTGGTACTATGCCTACGAGACGGCTTGATATATTCAGGCTCTGTGCATTAAAAATCGTGTTCAACAGTGGGCCTCATGGCCTGTGAAAAATGCTCAGGCACTCTCTGTTGAAATGGCCCAGACTTTGAGAGTTTCGAGTGCACGTCGAGAAAGACGAGACAGTGGGCCAAGATGTCTGTGGTGTGGATTAATGGGGAGGACTGGAGAAAGGGTGCCGCAGTTGTGCGTGAGCAGAATATTTGATAGGGTGGAAGCAAGAGGAGGGAATAGTGAGGGACAGGCAACTGCAAGAGATGGGTGAGATGAAAGGAGAGAAAGAGGTAAAAATGGACCCAAAAACATCAGGAAAGTAAAGATGTACGAGCATGAATGAAAACGTACGGTAATAAATAAAGCCGCTGTCTGGTGTCTCCCCCCGGTGCTTTTTCCCCTTCTCTTGTCTGATTGCACCGTACGCTGTAGACTTCACACATCATTCTGGTGCACTGGCTTGAGCAGGAAGATAAAAATCTACATACAGACGTTTCTCTGCTCAGGAATACAGTACGGCTCACTTTAAATCTGCGACCTCTGTGCAGATGACACACAAACCGTACACAACACAAACCAGAGCCAGTGTGTTGTTGCTACACCAAAGAACATGGAAACACGCTGTAATAGAACGTATTTGGCAACGCTTAGAAGGAATTTCAAGAAAGAAAGACTCGCATTATACTACGTGACGGCCAGCAGAAAAACATAGACAACACACACCTGTATCTATTGTGACGCTTTTGTTTTTGTGAACTTTGTGGGGGTTTTTTGTTTGTTTTTTTTTTTTAGTCTTTGTCGTCTCGGTTCATAGTCGTGCCAGACAGATGGCTGAATCTAATGTCCTTATGTCTGCTTTTGGTTGCAGTGTGCCGAAACACTCTGTTGGACATAATTTACTTTACTTTCGTGCTCCGATGACTTCATGTACACAACAATACTTTGATGTTTTTTTTTTTGTGGTCGTGGATGTACAGCATGTAATCTGGAGTGATTAAGTACATTGTGTCTCATGCCTGAGCACTGTTTAGAGGAGCTGGGTTTAGATTATTAGTTCTTCAAATAAAACAACAGACAGGCTGGACTGTGGGCGGTTATCTCATGTTTTGACTGCTGTATCCAAATCATTAGAGGCAGCCATTTCCAGTGCCTGCCCCCTAGGATGCGAGAATTTGCTGGTATTTTTCTTTTTTCTTCAGATGCTAAGAACCGAGTCTGAAAGAGAATGCCAGTACCACTGCATGCAGACACACCTACCCAGAAATCACCTGCGGTTTTCTGAAACTGTAGTTTTTCCAAATAAGCAATATCAGAACTGGATATGGTGTGTGTATATATATATATATATATATACTGCATGTTATATTACAGATTTACAGATTATATGCATATTGCCTTAATATGTTGTACATACTGTATTCCCTCCAAGTGTATAGACAGCTGGCTTTTTATATGTATTAGTATATCATTGATTTTGTATGGTGGAAATATTTCTCGACAGTTGTTAAGTATAGTCTTTACAGTCATATTTTTATATAAAGCTTTCTTCTGCACTTTAGGTGATTGCAGCAATGTTCTCATGACCATGACAATAAAGTTCTGTTCTCTTCTATTCTATTCTATGAAGTTTCAAGTTTATCTTCAATTAAAATATTAAGCCTGACTTTAAATTTCATGGTTGTAAAAATGCTCGTTGTGTTTTTATACGTGCATCAGACACATTGAGAGATTTGAGAATAAAACCATTGAACAAGATGAATCTGCTCCTGATGCTGTTGTTCATCCAGTCATCGATCATGCATCTGTCTTCCAGGGGCAGCACAGACCCCCCCGGGACATGCAGTTAAACCCGAAAACACACTGAAACTTATATTGAAGTTGAATGTTTGTTCTGGACCCACTGCAGTCACACCTCATTTATGATGACGAACAGTGTTTTAAGAGGAGCACATAAGAAATGCACCAATAAAACACTTTACATGACTTTAAAAGGTCAGTCTATGCCAGTATAGTCCTGCCTCGTAGAGAGAAGGTGTGGGTGGATTTTGTTACACTGTCTCCTTTCTTTAAAGATGGAACTCAGATGCAAAATAAGGCTGAAATAAAAGGTATGAGCATATCATTTCTCTATCACCAGAATCTTTTTACCATTAAAATTGTTCAGGAAATTGTCAGTTTAAGTCATATCCAGAGGAACTCTTGTATTTATTTTTTAGTGGGTTGGATTTGTAACATTCAACGATGGCGAGTAAGTACACAAATTCGTAAAAGTTAGGAACGCATTACATTCTCTTACTAAGACAATCAAATACAATGATAATTTGTGTTACTCAGGCCGGAGTTGTGCAGCTCCATTGTTATTGTATCTTCTGCCATGACATTATGTTATTGTGGTTAAAAATATGTGGTAACGATTTTAGTGGACTGTTGGCAGCTACCTTTCTTTTCCCCTTCGTTCCCAGGCTCTGAGAGTGGCTTTAAGGGTTACCTTGTTAGAGGTTTGGGGTTATGCCCATGTCGGTCGCTGTGTTTTCTTTAACATTCTGTTTTGGAGAGGCCCTTCTCGGTGTCGGCGCTGTGACAGAGTTCTTGGCACTAACCTGAAAGTCAAATCTGTTAATTTAGATTCAAGTGGTGACCATGGAGGAGACAGCAGCCCATTGGCATGCTGTGGCAAACTGGGATCCAGGGTACTTGATATCCTGAACCCAACATTTCATCCCTGTTCATCACACTAATGCTGATATACGTCGATGAATCTATGGCAGAAGACACTCTTGTATTTTTATTTTTATTTATTTATTTACGAAATGTCACTTTTTACCCTCTGGATCAGAAGTCAGGGTCAGCATGAGAAACTCCCCAATGAGGATTTAGCATCATGCTTAAGGTCATTTTGGCAGAGCAGCTGCTTGCTAGCATGTGGCTTTAATAATTCATGCAACAATTCAAGATGTAAAACATAAAGCTATTAGAAATGATGAAACTAATAATTCTTCATGATTTAAAAATATATCTCCGCTGTTAATATGAAAACAGTAGCTCTTAAATCTGTATATTTTGTACAGATGTTTCATTATCTCGCTACATACAACATTTCTTGCTGTATATCGCGAGACAACAGGGTGTACATAAGTGGATTTCCCCTATTCTTTTTTGTTGGGACAATCCAGTATTACAAAATGTTACAGGCATTGCAACAGCAGAGTGCGGTAAATAATTTCATTGTGTAAAATGTGGTGTCATTTTGTGCGTTTTAATTGTCTTGTTCTTTATACTTGTTCCCTTTTTACTTACTTCTGTTTCATTATCATTATCATCATCCATTTCATTTTATTTTTCAGATTGCAGGACTTTAAAAAAAATCATTCTTTTTAACTCAGAAAACAGTGGAGCAAAGTTAATCTGAATGCATTTGGTCTGGGGATAGAACTTTGAGATACACCACCAGGCATAATGCCATTTTTTAACATTAATTATGCAGGTATACTTTGGGATGGTGAAGTACAACAGGAAGGATTCTCCTTAAACTACAGCGGTCGGTTTGCTGTATTCAAAAATGTTTAATTACATTGAAATCGTATTGAATAGAGCTGGGCAATACATAGCATACTTTATTGGAGCTTGTTCCACATATAGGAAATGATTTTATCACAAATATTTAGTACATATTTGAACTATTGGGTTTTTTGTGCTCTTTTCCATGATTCGCTCCTTTCACAACCACACTTTCGTTCTAAATGGACGGAATACAGCTGTAAATACACCGTTGTGCACAGAGCAGTGAATCATGGGTCAATGGCAGCTTTAATGTTGCTATGGTAATCGGTTATTTCAGGTCGATTTTGTAAGGTTAGGCTTATTTGTTAATTATGGTGAGTCTTTCAGCACTATAAATGCTTGGTTGGTTCAGTTTTACATGCAGAGGTTTGAATATATATATATATTGTTATAATGCATGGATGTGTCTTAAAGCTAAATATAAAACAGTTGAAAAATTTTTAAAAATGTCTATCCCATAAAGCTTAGTGAATACATGTTGTCATGTGATTTTTAATGTGTGTTAGACTGCCCTTATATTAATCACTAAATAAAAACGAAACAGAGCGTAAATGGTGGTAGATAGCAGATTCTAAATTGTGAATTTGGGAAAAAAATTTTGGGTAGTATTTTGCAGCTTTGCAATTTAGAAAAATTCACATACAGGTAACAAGTAAAAAATTCAAAATCAGTGACCTCAAAAGAATAAAACACTTCAAAATGTTATTTTCAATAGATGGAATAATAACTCATTAAACACTAGCCAACTGTCCAAAAGCCTCTAGGACACATAAAACATAGAACAGTAGGAGCTAACAACACCAAACACCAATACTAAAAAAAAAAAAGACAAACAGTGTGGATCATCGTGGTGTGGGTATGTGGAAGACAGACTAGAATTCGTATCAGTCTTACTGGTTTACAGCGAAGCCTTCCCCTGTACGGTGGGCCATGTCGAGCTCCTTATGCACTGACAGCACAGCTGTACGCCATGCGCCCGCTTTGAAAGACGGCTAATGGGACAAAGGGCACGAGGGAAAAGAGGGAGAGATGCTGGCTGGATCGCCCAGCCCACCCCTAAGCAGGACGGGGAGCAGCGCTCTGCCTGTGTGCTGCGAGCTGCGTTCCCGGCCCTCAGCCATTTTGGAGAGAGGAAAAAGTGCCTGCTTTCTCTCTCCCTCTCTCACTACGTGGCATAGCTTTGAAAAGGCATCGGCTGCTGTGCAGCACCGAGGACACACTTTGCAGCTCGTACTTGGGAGATAACATGTTAGAAGGGAAAACATTTCGATGCGAAACAACCTTTCGTCCATCTTGACTTTTTTTACATGAAGTTTTGTTTCCCTTGCATTCAGCTGCTCAGCCTGCCTCCTCCTTTGCTCTGCCCTTTCGCTCACGCTGTGTCCTTTTCTTTATAACTTAGGCTCTGGTTTCTCTGCCCGCTCCTTTCCCAATGTCTCTTTTTAAATTATATCTTTTCTCATCTCTCAATTTAATTTTATGCAACAGAGTTTATGACAAAAGGATATGTCCAAATTTTGGCAGCACTAAGAAGAGACAGAGCTGCAGCCAAGGATCCTGCTGGGATCCAAAAAAGCCAAGCAGAATGAAGCACCCAAAAAAAAAAAAAAAAAGAAAACACCCTTTCCTTTGCTTGGTCACAAATTCCACTTTCTCTATAGCCAGCCCTGCGCTGCGACTCCTCCTCATCCACCGCATTCAACCTTTTGCCATTTCTCTCTTGCCGTACCTTTTTTTAAAGCCGATTTGAGGTTTTTGTACCCCGGAAAATAGGAACTGGACAGCGGGTTAGGAGGGCGTAACAGGGAGAGAACGAGGGGATGTTACCTTTGTACTTTTTAAATGTTATTTACAATTTTTTTTTTTTTAGGTTTTTACCGTTACTGTTACTGAATTGCTTATTTTTTTCTGTATGTGCTGGTAGTTTTTTTTTTAAGTCTCTTATATGTTTGTGGGTGTGCTCCGACTACCACGTGTTTGTGTGCATGTGGTTCTGGGATTGTCTGTGTGCATGGGGGGGGGGGTCCTATTTATGAATATTACACTCTGTGGTCTGGTCAGTTGGTGATGGTTTTCCTGTCTGTTGTTTTAGGTGTGTTGATTTAACCTGAAGCATCGGCCTTCACTCCACCTCCAGCCTGACTGCATCTCATGCCAGAGGACGTTTGACCATCACATCCAATGTTTGCCCTCATGGTACGTTTTGCGATTTATACTTATAGTTTTACCTCTGCTGTTTTTTACCCTGTGTGTTTTCACTTACTAAATACTATCCGCGCCATGTTAATTGATCGCAAATAACATTTTTGGGTTTTTTTTTGCTGCTTGCTGTTTTCTTTTATGAGGTTGATGTCAGGCACTAAGGTCATGTGTGTCATCTGTGTGTTATTGATTGTGAAAACGATGGGAATTATGGTTGAAAATGTAAATATGCAAATTTTGTGTTTTTGTCCAAATGCGGTTTGTTATTATTTCATAGTCATATTTAATTCTACCTGAATATTTGCTCGGATGTTTCACATTTGTCGTAGTATTAGCTTTGGCATCTCTGCTGGTGATTGCAGCTGTCTTTTATCCGTTTTTGCTGATTTCAGAAGGACACAGTCTCAAAAGCGTATTTTTGGTGTTTTGAGACAGGATTTGTAGAGCAAAAATATTACAACTTGCAGTGTTGTATCATCGCATGTATTCACATCGTTTATTAGTGACGAGCATTGTGTTTTTACATTAAGATATTTAAAACAGTCATTTTTTTTTCTCCCTTACTTGTCAAAAATAAACACTGACCGAAGATACTGTGATTAGTAGGTTATACCAACTACCATGTTCTTCCTATGGTCATGTGCTCTGGCCCTGCTCACTGTGTCATGGCTGAATTTCAACTCTCTGCACTGTAAGGCGCATAAATAAAATGTACGTTTTAAAGCCGCTTCATTTTCTATTAATATGATTTTGTAGAAACGTGATTGATAACTGAGGTGAAATCTCAATCGCTGGATGAGAAATTCTCATTCGAGGATATAAGGTAGTATGTGTTTTGACTGTGTAAACATGACACAAACAATAATAACAATATTGTGCAAATCATACAAAATTATTCCATATTTTACAGTTAATACTTTGTCGATAATCGCGGTGCATTTGCTTCCCAGTCTGTGTAAAGAGGGTGTTCTGTTGAATGGGCAGGTTCAGACAGAATGACTGGCTTGTTTTTCATCTTTTGTGAGTTTCGTCTCTTAATGTGATCCTGAAGAGCTAACGCCAGCTGCCGCAAACCCGTAGATCCGAACTTGTGGTGACTGGCTGCACAAGCTCGTATCTATAGGTATGTGTCTTCCTGGCAAACACAACACCTGTGAGAGGAAAAGAAAAAAAAAAGTCTCAGTGTAATTACCCCAGCAGCAGGTCTCGACTGGATTGTTCTAAAGCTGCGAATCATTAGGATCCTATTGTAACTGATCACCAGGTCATTTGGACCGTGTTCCCCTTCCCATTAACATCCACCCTGATCCACCCTCAATCCTGCTGCATCAGGATGTTCAAAGTCATCCCACCCATCCCATCCTCAGACAATGACTCCTCCCAGAGCAGTGGGGTGGGGCTAAGTTATGACACCATGCTTATTTGACAAAAAAAAAAGTTTGCATTATTTTTTTTTTTAAATCTCTGTTCATTACTTCCTGTGTTAAGCCAATGAGAGCAATGTTACAAATCAAATAAAATTACTTTTGCAGGATTTTCGCGTTGGTTTTTCACTTTGGAAAAAAACTAGTAGATGTAGAAATTAACCTTTCCGTTTGATCTAAATACATTATTTTTCCTATCCATGTGGTGGTGTAGATAGTGATGGAGATATTCAACGTTGGATTCGTGGCTTCAAAACAATGGTCGTGCAGTTTCCTCCAGTGTTTTCCGCAGGCTGAGGTAGTAGGTTGTATAGTTCAGAGTGACACCAAAGGAGATAACTGTACAGCCTCCTAGCTTTCCCTGAGGAAACACAACACACTCTGGACACTGTTGGATTGTTATACTGTAAATAAAAAAAAAAATCACAAAATGAAGGGGGGGTCGCAGTATACCCATCACTAATGAGCCTGGCTTGGGATGTTTAGATATGCACTTTATTAACAGATAATTAAAGAAGCGCATAATAAAATAAAGCTCAGCTGGTTCCAAATGGTTGAATTGTGGAGATTTACTGGTTTTATGGTTTATACCAAAGCAAATCAAATGTGTTGTGGCTGTTGATGATTCTACAGAACGTTGACCAACACTGTTTTTCCAATTTGTAACTGAAAAACTAAATAAGAAAAATACTTTCAAGCGGCAGAATGTGATTTGTTTCGGGCTGCGAAATAACACCAGGCAAACAGGTCGGTGCGTTTGCAATTAAAAACATATTCTGCACAGTTCGTTGACATGGTTGTGTTATGGTGAATGTAACGCGGGATGAACCAAAGTGTCAAAGCGGAGAGAAGCGCAGGGCAGAATGTATGAGAGTTTGTGGAGAAGGCACCATCATGCTGGAGTAGCGAGGTCTGTGGGTCCCACTAATGAAAGAGATGCCACTGAAGGGAAACACCATACAGCCGCAGGGGGAGCTGCCAATTATGTACAAAGTTCAGTTTCACTTAACCAAAACAATATATTTCCTGTGTGCAGCGATGTGGTGGAGACACCGCTGTGATCAGAACAGCGAGTAACAACTTTTACTGCACCGCGCCACAAAAACCACACATCTCAGAAATTATTTAGACAACTATGTAAAACGCGTTGTTTAATTTCAGACATACCCAAATGACTTTCATGTGCTCTGTTCCGAACCATGTGACATTGAGCCGCCTCACACAAACACATTAGAGCTGCATAGGTTCAGGAGGCTGCTTCTTCTCTCTACTGTGACTCGGCAACAGGGTTGTACTGTTAAAAGCTCAGCACGCCAGAGGAAATGTTGCTTTTAATAATTGCAGTATTTTCACAGATCGCTGAGTGCTAAGTGTCTACGCGGTTGACTTTCTTGAGATTATTAACAACAATGGCTCACTTGTATATTATGTACATGTATGTATGTATATACAGTTTGCTCCTTTCGCTGCTTCTTGTTGGGTCTAATCCAGTCAATAAAATCAGACGGTGGTTGCGTGCACGTCAGGGGGATGTGTGTCCCTGTAGTGGGGTGTGCTGCTGCGTGGAGCAGGGAGTGGTATGATGATGAAAGACTGTTTCCACTTACACTTTGCGTCTGTGTCCCAAGGCCACCGGGTTCGATAGAGGTGGGGTAAGGAGCTCTGGCGGCCAGAATAAAGCAGGGGGCCCTGGGTACGGGGCAGCTCCACTCAGAACAGACCAGCGACTCCTTTCAGTGGAGTCACTGTGATTTTACCTGTTTTTTTAAATTTTTTTTTTTTCATTGGACAGTTGCTTTGTTTTGTCAGACTGACTTCTGATTAAAAAAAAACAGAAACCTAAAATGCTCCAGCCTTTGTTAGAAAGTCTGCTTTTGCCAAAGGGTAGTGTGTTACATTATACAGCAGGAGGCAGAGAGGAGCTCTCTCGAGTGACCCCCCCCAACACACACCCCACCCTCCTTGTGGAATCTAAGTGTAGGATTTTGTCTTCATTGAAAATTTCTATAAATAGTTCCATTTATCTGTCCTAATGTTAGTTCTGTGTGTGTCCCAGAGAGGAAGTGGAATGGTACTGTGTATCGTCCTCTGTGATAACACGAACTGACCCATAACTGCCTGAAGTGCATGTGATGCGACGACATACCATGTGATGTCTGTGAGCCTCTGAGATGTGTTTCCTTTAAAAAAAAAAAAAAAATACTTGAATGTTTTCCAAAAAGGATCTGGGGTTGATACATGGGTCGGGAATTTTAAAAAGAAAAATACATGTGAACTCCCTGCTCTGGTTAAGTGTTTATATGAGGTCCGTGAAATGAAAGAGAATACACTCACACTCGCACACAATCGATTTAAAGCGCTATAAGGGACGGGGGTCACAGTGTGCGACCACACAGGCCATTTTTCTGCTGTCACTGATCCCAGCCCACTGCATGTTGTCCGTCACAAGAACCCTGTTCCTGTAATTCCCTCTCCTCCCCATTTGTCTCGCTTTCCTACCATCTTGTCTCTCGTTCTTTTTTTTTTTCTACTCATGCCGTTTCTGCTGCTTTACAACAGCTAATACTGATAAAATTGAAGTCCACCACACCACCAGGATTCCAGTAACATTTCACTTTACCGCTCACTGAACTTGTTGCCTTTTCTCTCCCTCACCTCCCTCCTTTTTTCTTCTTCTCTTGTTCCCACCCTCCTTTTTCTCCATGAAACGCACGCTGTATTACCCAGTCACTCACAGACACAGAGCGAGAGACAGACAGGAACAGAATACCGGACTTGCCAACTGGAGAAGGATTTTGATTTTTTTTTCATTCTCTTAAAAGAAAAAGGAGCTTGAAAAGAGACATTGTAAGATAAAATTGCCTTTCTTTTACCCCCTTTCTTTCTCTTCTGTGCCACGCTCTGGCTCTCTGTTTCACTTTCTCCCTCCCTCTCTACCTTTTCTTATCTCTCCTTCTCCGCATACAGCAGGCCCTTTTGAGTCTGAGTGATTTCAGCTGTGAGAGGAAATGAATGGGTGATATTTATTTCTCTTTCCCCGCTCTGCTACCGATGTTTCGATCCCGCCTGCAGCAGACAGAGGGGGCAAGCGGTTCCCCTGCCCTGGGGACTTGAGCCCCGCTGTCTTTTGAAGCATGCAAGAGCAGAGGAGGGAAGGCAAATACACAGGCACAGACACAGACAGAAAAGGTGTGATGTAGCCAGACTAAAGCAGTGAGAAAAAAGCGAGGCAGAAACAGACAGGCAGACGGACAGACAGACAGACAGATAGACAGACAGACACGGGAGGAAGAGATGGGCAGTAGTGTCAGATGGAGCACAAGTGGGCAGAGGGAACCCAGCAACAGGCGTTACACATTTTTTTCCTATTATTCAGAACCGATGCTGTTCTGGGACTCTTGTTTCTAATCCTGCTATTCTAACTTTTTACAATCTGATAACCTAATGTGCTGTTTATGGTATTTTTTTTTGTTTTCAATGACGTGAACCCGGGTTTTTTGTGGAAAACTTCAGGAGATGCTGGTATTGACGACGCATGTCTATCTGCTTTATTGCTGTGCGACCGCGGCATGCGTGCACGTGTGTGTGTGTGTGTGTGTGTGTGTGTGTGTGTGTGTGTG